>CM076580.1:1437136048-1437328296 GCA_034641835.2 Pinus albicaulis
ACGGAAAAGCCCTGGCAAAAGTCACAAAAGTAGTATGAGAGGAGGAGGCCTGGTCAACATACCACTTAGAAGCTTCTTCAGTAAGCGTACGCTGGAACAACCGAAGATGGACAGAGTCATCAGTGATGGAGTTAGATGAACACCACATGTGGAAAGATCGAACATGGTTTGTAGGATATTCTCCAACAAGACCTTCAAACTTAGGGATGTCGGAAGGGAGCTTGTTTGGCATAGTAGGCCAACTAGGATCATGGTGTATGGGGTCATTGATCAACTGGTTAAAATAGGGAAGACTAAGGCCTGCCATATAAGGGAGCAAGGGAGCAGCTGGGATAGTTCCTGTTGTGGTCCCGCTAGTAGTATTCTCAGCATTAGGGCTGGGGCTACCACCAGTGTTAGGTCCTGAATTAGACATGGTGAAGGTGACAAGAGGAGAACCAGCGATAGAATCAGAAGGGGAACCCGATGAACCAGAAGAAAATTTAGAATGAGGACTTAGTGGAGGACTAACTTGAACCCTACGTGGAGGAGTAAGTCTTCCTAACGGAAACTGAGGATGAAGGCCAAGAAGTCTCTAGGATAAACATTTTGGGGGCGCAATGATGGAAAAACAGACACGGATCACAAAATGAAGAGAGACCAACAAGGGCAAGGAGGTGCAGGATCAAATGATTACAATGTCGAAACAAGGGCAGGGAGGTGTAGATCAATTGATTACAATGTTATAGTCTTGGCCTGGAGGTGTAAACCGGGCACTCTTCACTTAGGGTGTGCGCGTATGTGATAAGTGTGTTAATTTTAATTTAAACCTAGAAGTGTGTAGAGAAAAAAGAAAAAAAGTGTTCTATAAATATAAATAAATCTGAAAATAATAGTGAAGTAAACTGAAATATGACAGAAAATAAACAGCTAAATATGCATCAATTTAAACCCAAGGAGGATGGCTTCCCAACAACTATTCTATGGAAAAAATATATTCAAAACACACAAGATGGCCAATGGATCTAAAGTCAAGAGGGAGAAGGATCTAAAGGTCAGATCTGCTGGAAATAGGTGCAGAAAATAGCAAAAAATCAGAAGGAAAAGTGTTGCAAATGAGGTGGCAAAAGGCTACAACCTGAAGGGAAATGGAGAGGACCCTAAAGGAGGACCAAAAAAAACTAAAAAAAGGTGCTTTGTATGGATAAATAACCAATATGAAATGGATCTGAAAGTACAGGATCAGATCTGAAAAATGGTTGAATACACTAAAATCTCAGACGACCTACTTCAACTAAACTCCCCCTAAAAAGGTGGAAGTGTACTTAAGCCCTAGGGGCTTGGTTCCTACTTTGACAAGTAAAACATAGCAAGTATAGGTCCAATATGAGTGGAGACGAAGGTCAGATAACCCTAAAAAGTAGCCCAGACAAACCCAGAAAAAGGATAGAAAAATTCCTGTAAAAAGTATAGGTCGCAGTTCCTGGCCTGTTTTTAGTAGAGGTCGCAGTTTTTTGGCTGTTTTCTATGCCTTGAAGGTTGAGATCACAGGTTTTGGCCCAAAAAGTGTGACTTCCACCTCCGGCACTCTCGGGAGCAGGTTTCAGAAAAAAGTGTCGTCTCAACTGTGGCTGATACCTGTCACCTGCACAACAGGCCAAAAAACACACGGAAGTTAGAATTTTTACTGTTTTAGGGTTTTAAAGGTTAAAAACAACATCAAGAAAAGAAAAACAAGAAGCTGAAGAAAAACCCTAGAGGTTGAAGCAGCTAGTCATGCAGGGATCTGAAAAATGATAGTGTTTGTAATTATAAACCCTTGTGGAGTCGCCAGTTGTTAGTGTGAATTCTAATCGCAAGCATACGAAAAAAAACTCACTTTAGTTGTGCATAACAAACAGCACTAACATCAAAGTTAGCTACCAATTTCTTAAGATCTACAGTTAGTTGACCAATACAAATGCTAGAAAATCTAGACCTATGTAGTTAAAGACATTAAACAACAAATAAAAGCAAAAGTTTCTCCATGCATCCAACAGACAAGACAAAAATATTTTTAAAGAATTTTGTATTTATGACACCTGGGAAGAGAACATAGAAAGATGTTACTAGTCCCCCTCAATGGGATGGATTCTTGTATGTCCTCAGAACTTTAGATCTAAGATCTCTCTCTCTTGATGGTGTAGAAAACCCAGACAAAAATGAAACTCAAAGGGAGCTCTTAAGCAAAATGGTAGCAAAATATGACAATGATGGAGGATCAAAGCCAGACCAAAAGTATAGATCCAGAGTGATCTTTAGGCAACAAAAGGTAGTGAATGAATGGAAAACCCCTTCTATTTATAAAAAAATATTGAGTTAGTCTAGATATTGGTGCATAATTAAAATATTATTAACTAAATCTAGATCCAACTTTTATGGAAAATTTTTATTATTTTTGTTGGAGGGAAAAATATTTTGAATTTGGTCAAATCCCTTTATTTGTAAATAATAAATAAATAAATGATTTATTTATTATTTTAAAAATGTGGTTGAGTAATAATTAAATACATAATTATTTATTCAATTATTTATAAATGATTTAGTCAAATTTAACAAGGAATATTATTTAAATAATGTTTAAATAATTATTCCTATAAAATAATAAGATAAATAGTGATTTATCTAATTAATTTTCCTGTTTTGAGTTAAATATGACCAGGAATATTAATTAAACTGTTGTTTAATTAATTATCCCTTGAGGAAAATACAAAAAAATAGGGATTTATTCGATATTTCCTCATGGGGTTTCCTGTTTAGACCATAAAGAACTTAATAAATTATGGATTACTAAGTTATTTTTCATAGTGAAAGCAATTTTACTAGGGTAAAATTGGTCTTACATGGTGTACTTTGGTCCATCTAATAGTAACAGGTTAGATGACCAAAAATTGGTGTAACACCTTATGCTTCATGTTCAGCCTTCTAGGAGCATCAAATTTATATCCAAAGTTCATTCCATTGTATTTTACCTCCATGCAGCAGTAATCCCCTCAAGGATTGCGCAGTCCAGTCATATAGATCCAAAGGAGGAGGGAAGGTTTCAGCATTTCAGCTGCAAATCCTATGAGGGACCATCTCCTCACTTTGCATTCACTGTTTCCACCATTGTTGAGCTGACATATTTAACAGTAGGCTAGAGAGCCTCCATCCTTGACAGCACATTTTTTGGTAGTAGTTGTGTAACAGCAGTTCTATTCAAAAGAGGAGGATAGAGGATCTAGATCTTGAGCTTCTAGCTTGAGGATCTAGTGAAGGGATCATCCCTTCTTGCATAGATCTGATTGTACATCATATTGCAGCCATCTTTGATCATATTATGCAGCATATCTGCATACCCAGTAGTTATATGTGCAAACCCTAAGAGGGTGTTTTTCCTAGGTTCATAGATCTGGGAAATCATTTTTGGGTTATCTTGGGTATCCATCATAGAGCTCGGATCTACATTTTCAGCATCATCAGAGCTCCAGAACTGCCTAGATCTAACTTTATATTTTTCCAGTAGTTGTAGTCCCAGCAGTTACAGCAGGGACATTGCAATTTTCCTTCCAGCAATCCAACAGTTACGTAGTCCATCTTGTTGTATCATTTCAGGGTCATTTTAGGCCATCTCTTTGGCTTGAGTGTCTCATATTTTGAGCACTATTGTACTATTTATCCACCTCCCACATAATAAAATGGCTCAACTACTTTGTACATTCTAATGTTGTCTTTATATTAATTGTTTACTTTGTTGCAGTTCTTATATTGTGTTTTAGTATTACTGCATTCTCCCTTTTGGGATATTACATTGGTATCAGAGCATGATCTTTGGCTCAACTTGTGGACCCTTCATCTTTTGCATCAAAAGAAAAAGCAGATAGTAGAGATCTATCATGAAGGAGGATTGCATTTTTGCCAATCTTCGCTTTAGATCTTTACAAGATCTCTCCAAGGAGGTCAATCATACGAAGAGACAAAGGCAAAGGAAGGATCCAAGAAGACATTTTTATGAGGAAGGTCTCAACACTTCCTATCAGCATGAGAAGCAACCGGAGAAGCAAAGAGCTCCACATTATTCCACTAGGTCCACTTTCTTTGATAAGAAAGAGGACTGATCTGAATATGAAGGAGACTTTGGGCATGAGACCCTAAGTAAATATCTGTGTGAATACAAATCACAGCCTAGAGATTTGAAGGATAATCTCTCTCTCCAATAGTTCTTGCAGCTCAAAGAAGAAAGAATATCCAGAAGCAGCAATAGAAGAAAGAGGCATATATTCTTCTTTCCTACATTTGATGGATCTTCCACAAGCACGTTGAGGGCTTGGAGGGGAGAATTAGCTACATTGCTTCTGAAATATCCTATGGCAGAAAGAGAGGCTATGGAGTTTGTAACACTGCACCTAGAAGGTGAAGCAAGAGATTGGTGGTTCAGTCACTTGTCCGATATGGAAGTGTATTTATACAGAATTTATTCAAAGAATGAAGAAGAGGTATCATGGAAAGAAACCAGATACATCTACCATAGTGACATCTCCCATCATTGAGGAGATAGTACATGAAGAGCCCAAGGAAGATGCCCTCATTATCACTCAGGAGGAGGAGCCTCTACCACCACCACTAGCTGCAGATGTGCTTACATCAGGAGGAGGATCACTTGCATCTTTGCAATATGGTATTGATTTCTTGAAATTTGGAGCCCCGTGCATGATTCATGAGATGCATGAGGAGGAGGAAAATACCAGCGTTGGTACAGTTGTAGAAGAGCAACCATCATCATTACCAGCATTTGGAGAGACTATTGCACTGGTTGGAGGAACTCTTGTGGATGTGCAAGATGTTCCAGATGTTAAACTTATCCAAGGTTTGCATATACTTTATTCTCATATTATTTTAGTACCTCATATTGAAATATGTGAGCCATTCCATCAGGGCAAGTGCATAACCAAGGATTAGAGCACCTTACTGATTTGGAGTTGCAAATTATCACTACATAAAGGACCCTTGATTTGATCAAGGAGAAGATGTATTGCTATCCCAGTTTTTCATGGTTGAGCTACACCCAACACTTTGTGTTGAAGTGTGGTGTTGCAGAAGATGGGAGGAACACAATCCTATTCAGTACAGTGCCAAACTATGAGTTTAGCATTGTATGTGGCCATGAGACAGCACATGTAACACCATGCAGATCTATAGCATTGTCATTTAGTAGCAGTGGTGATGAGAGGGCCCCATTATTCTTGGAGCATTATGAAGGTAACTTCACTCATGAAGCACTGGAGGGATAGATGATAGATGGTGGACATCTTGTGATGGAGAGTACTTTCCATTTTCAAGATGAAGTTTCCTTGATGAGAATCTCACAGCTCATAGAGAGATCTCTACCTACATCATGTATGGATCATTATGGGTTACAATGGGCCTTTGATGAGATGATCTCATGGAGAGACCTCAATGGAGGTGCACTTCAACATTTCATGGAGTGAAAAGATAATCAGATGTAGGATGTTGGTATTCTACATTGGGAGGATACCAAGATTGAGCTTGGAATGATTCATCATCCACATTGGGATGAATGGATCCAGATGAGGAGAAGAAGGTTGTCTACCCTCCTGCAGATCTATGATACCAAGTAGCAAGAAGCATGGTTGCACTGGTTGCTTTTGGGTGAGTATGGATACTACCCAACATCTCACATTTCCAGGATCCATGCCATACATATCACTGATGACATGCAACAGTAGGAGGCATGGCTACGCTGGTTATTGATGAGAGATTTTGGACATCTCATGATATATATTATGTACATATATTTTCTTTTGTTTGGGATATGTCTCATGTCTTTACATGTATTTCTGTTTGGGATATATCTCATGTTCATGTATGTACTTGGGTTTGGGACAAATCATAACTCTCACATGATGTGGCATAAGGGAGCTTATTTGTATTGTTCTGATGAGACATTCCACATGTCCATTAGTATGTTTTTGCTTCATGACTTGCATCATGATGATGTAAGGAAGCAGCAAGAATCCTTGTTGCTTTGGTTATTATTTTGAGAGTATGGCTAATTTCTTCCCATACATTACATGATGATGATAGAGGATGGCGATGGGAGGCCTTAGAGCATTGGCTTCTATTGGGGGATTATGGTCATTGTACTTTGTATAACGATGATGTGATGGGGCAGAAATATGCCTTACTACGGTGGCTTCTCTTGAGAGAATATGGCCACTACATTTGGTACAATGATGATGTGGTGTGGCAGCAAGAGGCATTGCTGCGGTGGCTTATTTTGAGATAGTATGGGTCTCACATTTATATTGATTCTAATTTGGCATGGAAAAAAGAAGCAATATTGTGGTGGCTTATATTGAGAGAGCATGGCTCTCTTACTTGTTTTCACAATGATCTAGCACAGTAGCAGAAGGCTTTGATGTGGTGGTTGTTATTGGGAGAATATGGTTTGACATTATTCATGTCCATCCATATGTCTCCACTTCTTGTTTTTCACTATGTTGATGTTATGTTTGGTTCCTACATGGCCAACAGGGCTAATTATGAGAGCATTGATAGATGCAATATACTCTATGGGTTATCACCAAATTGCACCTGATAGGCTGCTAATCATACAACTTCATGTAATTGTTTCAGACCAACTTGTAACTGAAGTTTAGTCTCTTCAGTCTGAGAGGCCTCTCTCATAGGGGTTAATGATATTGAATAAAGATGAATTTAGATGGCTAACTCTACTTTGAAAACAACTTTCTTGTGATATGTATAGGTTGAAAAGAGAATAATTCTACAATAATTGGGCTTATGGAGTCAACAAATTCAGTGATTCCATAGTAAGTTCACTTGACATGGAAGCTGAGGCAGGTAAGAATTTTTAGTAGAGGTAAAGCACACATGAAAATATGAAATAACACAGTCAATTCATCTATAAAGGAAGTTGGAGCATTACATGAATGAATTCTGAGTACTAAATATGAAAACCACTGGAAATGGTACACATAAAATATAGATCGAGTAAGCACTAAAAACTTCATGAGAATCTCAGGTTGTTCAAGTAAAAGTTCATTGTATTACTGAAAACAGTCAATTTACATAAAGTTACAGTATTGCCAAAAAGTCTCCAACTCACTATAACTCTAAAACTAAGTCCTTTTTAGAATGAGGACTCATAAAAATGATATGCCACCTTGATAGCTTCGAATTCCCACCTCATAGACCTATTTCAAACATGATTCTATCGCTTGGAGACTTCCTATGGATATTTCTGTTTCGTAGAGTTTGAATACAAAAAGGACTCTTCTTATATTAATAGTTCAAAAAACCAATTCAATAACCCTTATAAACTGCAACAAAATAATTTTATGAGTGTACTAGAGTTTTGATGTGTCATTATGCCACGTGGATGCTGAGTTGGACCTCCTCCAAGTCAAATTTGTACAATTTTTTGACAAATCTAGTTAGTGAAAATTCTTAAAAAATAGGCTTCAACGATGAGTGTATACTTTCCAAGCCCTGGTAGATTTGTAGAAACTGAGAGAGGTTTTTTTATATGGACCTGTGCTGAAGAAAAACCTCTTTCATATTTCCAGAATGCTTTTTCATTTGCTCAGAAACCTTAAAAACCAATTCGCTATGAAAGCAGTTTTTCAACAGTTTCATGGTGTACAAAGATGAATTTATAAGTTCCAAACCCTAATGGATTTGCAGAAAATAAGAGATTTTTCTGTAGGGGGGCCTGTTTGAAAGAAAATCCTCTTTCATATTTCCAAAATACTTTTTCATTTTCTCACAAACCTTAAAAAACACTTCACTATGAAAACAGTTTTTCAGCAGTTTTGTAGCGTACAAAGATGAGCGTATAATTTCCAGACTCTAATGGATTTGCAAAACCTGAGAAAGGTTTTTGTACAGGGGCCTGTGATAAATAAAAACCTCTTTCATATTTCCAAAATACTTTTTCATTTTCTTAGAAACCTTAACAAACAATTCTCTACAAAAACAATTTTTAGCAGTTTCGTAACGTACAAAAATGACCTTTTCCATCAGAATTTATGCTTCTATTCTCTTGCATGGTATTCATCATGTTATAACACATCTTCCCTATCATTACCTCCCCTTATAAACTACCAAAAGTATCTTTTTAAACAAAAATAAAGCTATAGGTGGTTTCGTAGCGTTTTCCTATCTTCAAGCCTAGGAAACGTTACGAAATTGTCATAAACAGTGTAAATTCCGGATTTTTTCCTTGTTTCAAAATTGTACCTTCCAGCTGTGTAAAATTAGTTTTTAATATTCCATTGACCTTTCAAAACATAAACTAGCTCAAACTATGAGTCTTGAGGTGTGTCCTCGTCAAAAAAACTTCCTTTTCACCTTTAGCAAGTTTATTCATCACTAAAATAACTCTGTTTTTTCTGAAAACATAGGGTTTAGAGATGAGCTCTTTTCTCCCTATCCTTGATACATATTGCAAACCTAAAGGAGATTTTTGTAGGTCAGTATGTCTTGAAGAAAAACCTCTCTTGGTTTTTGAAACACATCTCCAGCTGTCCAGAATCTACATTCTAAAAACATGTATAAAATAGGAAAATTTTGCATTCTGAAAACAGAAAACCCTCTTTTCGGAGTTGTAAGCTTGGAAAATAAAATGTGTCAGAAAATGATGACTGATGGAACATGATGTGACCTATATGAAGGTGGTTTTGAGATAAAAAGGATAAGGTCTCCTTAAAACTTTTTCAAGTTGGCATAGGAATTTTCATTTTTTCATACTTAACCTATCCTAAGTTTAACATTTATATATTGAGTAAACTTTGTATGTGTGTATTCTACTTTCATTTAAGTATCTACATGCCTCAGCTTCCAAAATGAGAGCCCTTGTCATTGAGATCCCTGTCACTAACTCCATAGCCCAATGGTAACAAGCCCTCATCTTTTCAACCTACAAACATACAAAACCAAAACACAATTCATAGAGTTAGCCATCTATCATTAACCAATATCATAAACCCCTTTGAGAGAGCCCTCTTAGACTGAAGAGGCTAAGCTTCAGTCAGAAGCTGGTTTGAAACAGTTACTCCAAGTTGACCATTGAAGCAACCCAAGAGGAATCAATTTGGTGATAACACTATGTATCATGGGTTGGAGAGATTGTTCATGAGTTGGGGCTTTCCACTTCGGGAAGAAACCACTTCATTTCATGTATCTCATGTATAGAGGAGATATTTAGACATCATATGGTTTCCACTCGGAGATTCGTTGATGAGGATGGGTATCTAAATTTTCAGTTGGAGGACATTTTAGACATTCTAGAGAGGTAGCTTTGGAGCTGGACATGCATGACACATTGTGACAGATGGGGAGGCCATCCATATGAGGATGCCATTTGGAGGGAGGATGTTTGTTGTAGCATCCACTTTTGTAGTTTCTTGAGGACAAGCAACATTTTGGCGGGGAGGACTGTAATATTCCCAATTTTCCATTAGATAATTGGAATATTAGAGTTCTTAATTTTCAAAATTAATTAAGTAAATAAGAGGGTGGCGGGACCCACAAACCCCATAGATGAATAAAATCCACTTTTGAGGTATGTATGTGGATATTTTAGATATAGATTTTCATTGCGGAGTAGTGGAGAAGCTTCTTAAATAAAGGAAGAGTGGAGATCATGGATCTTAAATGTAAAATCATGAGGATCTTGGAGGAGGTCAACTGAGATCATAGTGCATTCAAAGTAAGATCATAAAGAACTTATGATGAGATAGTGGAGGAAGTGGTGTATCTAATGCACACATGATGGAGAGAGTGGGTATTAAATGCAGACATGATGGAGTTCATGGAGAGACAGTGCAGTCTTCATGGAGTCTAGTGGCCACATAGGCAGCGCAGTTATGAGGTGGGTCAGGGCTATGGAAGGCTCAAAATATATATAATGAAGATCAAGTCACAATAGAAGGCGGGCTTTAGATTATTATTTTTGATCTGTTTAGATCTAGATTTTTCATGTGACATTTCTATGCATGCTTATGTTGTTTAGCTAATTTTCCGAGCGGAAATCCCACCCTTACCCACGGGGGACTTCGAGTGCCTACTCTGGCAAGGTTTCTATTGAGCTTTATTCATCATCAGGAATTGGTGCCATCTTCAGCCACAGTCATATTTGCTTCCAGCTTCAGGAATAATGCAATTCATGTCCAAGGGTTTGAGAGGTGGTGGTTGTTTCTAGCATTTCAGCTAGGAAACCGGTGGAGGATTCATCCTTTCACCTTGTGCTTCATGTTCAGTCTTCCAGGAGCATCAAATCTATATTTGGAATTTATGCCATTGTATTTTACCTCCATGTAGTAGCAGTCCCCTTAAGGATTGCGCAGTCCAATCCTATAGATCCAAAGGAGGAAGGAATTTTTCATCATTTCAGTTGGAAATCCTGTGAGGGACCATCTCCTCACTTTGCATTTATTATTTCCACCATCGTGGATCTGATTTGACATATTTAGTAGCAGGCTAAAGAGCCTCCATCCTTGATAGCGCAGTTTTTGGTAGCAGTTGTATTCAGAAGAGGAGGATAGAGGAGCTAGATCTTGAGCTTCTAGCTTGAGGATCTAGTGAAGGGATCATCCCTTCTTGCATAGATCTGATTTTACATCATATTGCAGCCATATTTGATCATATTATGCAGCAGATCTGCATACCCAACAGTTATATGTGCAAGCCCTAAGAGCGTTTTCCTAGATTCATAGATTTGAGAAATCCTTTCTAGGTTATCTTAGGTATCCATCATAGAGCTGGGATCTACATTTTCAGCATCATCAGAGCTCTAGAACTACCTAGATCTAACTTTATACTTTTTTGGCAGTTGCAGTCCTAGAAGTTGCAGTAAGGACAACACATTTTTCCTTCTAGCAATCCAGAAATTACGCAGTCCCTCTTGTGGGATCATTTCAGGGTCATTCTAGGCCATCCCTTTGGCTTGAGTGTCTCATATTTTAGGCATTGTTGTACTGTTTATCCACCTCCCACGTAATAAAATGGCTTAGCTACTCTATACATTCTGATATTGTCTTTAGATTAATTGTTTACTTTGTTGTGGTTATTATATTGTGTTTTAGTATTATTGCATTCTCCCTTTTGGGATATTACAAAATGAATCAAATTAGAGGGAAATCACCCTATTAAAAGAAAAACCCTAATTTTTCTTTCGCTAATTGCAGCCAAACCATAGCTTTCTTTGACAAACCATCAGCACCGTTGGAAATCTCTCACCGAGATCTAAAATGGGTATCCCTTTTTTATGGTAATTTGACACCTCACCCGAAAGCCATTTTTCCAAGAAGGGTCACTTTTCCGCCTCTCAAAATCAGATTCTTCACTTGGGCTACTTGTACTTGGGGCACCACTTTGCCTTCATACTTGATAGCGCATGTGTCGATTTTCATCATGAGTAACCATATTTTTCCCATGATTTTATTGTCCCCACCTGGCATATTCTGTGTGGCAACCTCATCGAGTCACCCTTGTTCAGAGCATCTAAGTTGAGTCACAATCACATTCATGGAGTCTTTCCTGAGTCCCTTTGCCTCCTGTTACAGTATTCCATCCATTTGTGCCTTGTCCCTCTCTCGTGTCTCCCATTTTTTCCTCCGGTCATACTGTCCCCTATCCCCTCAGGAGTCGAGTCAGTCGCTGCTAGGTCATCCATGCTTTTATGTTTTGACAAGGGAAGTCATTCATCTGCTACTCAGTATCCCCTATTTCATCATCATACCTTGATGTCATTCCATTAGTCACTTTACTATGATCCATCGTGCCTTAGTTGAGGATTCCTCATTGCCTCACCTATGGCAGACCTCCTTCTGTCAACATCAACACATTCATTCCAAAAGACAAGTCTAGAGGGCGTTGTACCTTGGTTCCTGCTTCCATTCTTGTTCGGTGCCTCGGATCAAGCAAAGGGACTCGCCATTGCCCTTTGACTTGATTTTTTCTCATCATCTCAGCTTCAGCCCATTATTGCATGATCGATATTCATATACTTGATGGTTCAGTGATCCAGCAGATTGCACTAGTGATTCCCGGGTGTGTGTGAGATTTTTCAGACCTCATGAGGGGGTGGCCCTTCAGGTAGCCCCCCACATGCCCGGATGACCTCACATTATGCTACAACCTCCGATGAAGCTCCGCATATTTGATGGGTTCGGTTCCAGGCACTTGCAGCAACCATAGCATGCATGTATCACTCAGATGATCCAATCATATTTTCAGAGCCCTTTCCTGTTTATCAGGGCTTCTTTGGTTGTTAGTATGTCTCATGTACTCAGATATTATTGTATTCAGTTATGGATTTTGTCCTAGACGCAGTATGTATGTGGGATCCATTGTATTTTTTACCGGCCCATTTTTATGCCAGCATGTCATGTACCATTTACCATGTACTTTATTGCTCAGTTTAATTTTGTTGGATTCTTTGTACTTTTTCATCTCGGCGGGCATAGGTATGCCTTCCCCGCCTCACTGAGAACAGGTACCCAAACATTAAATGAGAGTTATATCATTCATAGGTCTTGCCCCCTTGGTTATTTTCCTCTCTCGCTTCACTTCGTCTATGTATCTCTCTCTCTGTGACTCCCCTTCGGTGTCTAGTGATTGTGTTATTACAATGTACTTCGATCATACGATTAGCTCCTAATGCTTGCACATTGGAGGGAAATCTGTTACACCAATTTTTGGCCATCTAATCATTTACAATTATATGGATCGAAGTACACCATGTAAGACTAATTTTACTATAGTAAAATTGCTTTCACTATAAGAAATAATTTAATAAACCATTTTTTAAATAATATTCATGGTCATATTTAACCCAATTATGAGAAATAATTAGATAAATCATTATTTTTCTTATTTTTCTCTAGGAATATTTAATTAAATCATTAAATTTGACTAAATCACCTAGAAATAATTTTTTTTTAAAAACATCATTTGTTAATTATTCTTTAACCACATCCTTGAAATGATAAATAAATCATTTATTTTTTTATTATTTATAAATAAAAGTATTTAACCAATTTAAATACCTTTTCCCTCCAACAAAATATAATAAAATATTCCAAGCAGTTAGATCTAGATCTTGGTTAATAATATTTTATTATTCACTATTATCAAGGATAACAAGGTATTTTGTTATAAATAGGAGGTTTTTCCATTCATTATTCACTTTTATCACTTTCATTGTCACGCTTTGATCATTCTCATTGCTACTACTACTTTCTTTTGCTTCTTGAGCTCCCATAGAGTTCAACATATTTTGGGTTTTTTACACCATTGAGAGAGAGAAACTTCTGATTTTGAAGCATTGAGGATAGCCAAGAACCCATCCCATTGAGGGGGACTGGTAACATCATTCTTTGTTCCCTTCCTAGGTGTTATAATACATATAATATTATATATATATTGTCTTGTTCGTTGGATGTATGGAGCATTTCTTATTTCTTTTCACTGTTTAACTGCTTTTATTGCATAGATCGAGTTTTTTGCAGCATTTTTTTTAACTATCGATTGCATATCTAAAGAATTTAAGCACGCATCTTTGTTGTTAGGGATTTTTTTCACGCGCAGCTAAAGTGAGCTCTTTTCGTACACTTGCATTAAGAATTTACGCTAACACATGTTGGGGAGGAAGCAAAGGGTTTAGACCCTACAATTCCTATCTCATATGTAGGACACTTGGTATGTCTCCTATCCAAAATTTTGTGAATTTGAATGTTTTCCATGCTTACATGAATTTTATTTATCATTTTCATATTCTGCTCCATTGGAGCTTCCAACCCTAGCTCTTGGGAATATTTCCCACCAACACCAGAGGCGCCACCTTGGAAGGAAATAAAAGGGAACAAAGGAGGAAGCTTCAGGATGACAAATATCGAAGACATGACAATAGACAAAGCAAAAAAAGAGGACCAATGGTATGAGCACACGTGAAGAGAAGCAAACCCACTTGACACAACCTCGAAAAGGTGACCCTGGAGGTATTTATAAAACCGCACCAAGAATGAAAGGTCTAGGGATAAGTATTAGGCACCGAGACTTGATGATATGTGAAACATTGTGACCAAGGGCACAAAGGATTATAAAATAAAATAATCAATTAATGTTATGTTTCAATGGGCTCGACAGAGTTCTATTTGAAGTATAAAGAACTGTGTGCCTATAGTCAAAGGCTTATGCATGAATGGGTCGGAAACTTTAATTTTGGAGTTTATGCCATATATAGTGGAGATATAATAGATTTAAAAAAAATGCATGAATGAGTTGGTGTTAGTATTTGTTGGCATGGAAAATTTGGTGGAAAATTTAGCATAATGGCGAATTTTAGTAATGCGCGAGACTTCGAGAATCGCTGCTAAAGCCTAATAAAAAATCCATAATAGAAAATTGAGTAGTTTTAGCTTAATTTTTCTTATAGATATAGGTAAGTAGTGTTGAAGATTTGAAGAGCACATTTAGAATACATGATTGAAGCAAGACAAAAGAGAAAATAAATATTCATGCAAGCATAAAAGTACAAGATAACTTTAAGTTCAATTGCTAAAAATATCAGTCCAAATTCTTTAAAAGCATAATCAAATTTGTAAGATTAGGATTGTTGGTATGTGTGATGGATTGATGTTACTGGTGTGTATGGAGAATTTATCACTAATAATATATTACTCAAGGTGTTTGTGGTGAGTGTTTGAAGTGAAAAAAATATTTGTTTATGTAAGGAAGTGTCCTTCATGATTTGAGTATGAAAAATGTATGAAAGATGAATCATTGAGGTCATACATGTGGTAGCTTGCAAATGAGAGGTTTTATTTCCTTCCAGTATTTTCTAGTAAATAGTTAGGGGTTGGATCTCCTTTATGTGGTAGCTGATAAACTAGGAGTTGTATCTCCTTTCAGTTGTAGTTGATAAATAATGGAGTAGTAGCTTCCTTCTAGTTTTAGCCAGAGAAATTTGTAATAGCAAGTAGAAGCTTGCCTTTGTTAATTAAATTAAAGGAAAGTTTGAAGAAATTATGTGTTTATTTGTGTCTCTAATGATTCATTCTTGTGATGTTGATATGAATTAATTGTTGAAGTAACCCATTGGTGTCCTAATATATTTTGCAAGTAAAACAAAGTTTTAAAATTCCTATATTTCTAACAATTGGTATCATAGCTAAACCATATTACTTTATATTAGTTTAACATCTAGAAAAAAAACAAGGACCATATCAAACTAGGAAGTAGGATACACCAATAGGGAACTTATATTCAATGGAACAAACTATGTGTTTTAGAAAGTAAGAATGAATACCTATATTCAATCACTTGGAGCTATTGTATGGGATGAAATGGAAAAAGAATGTTAAAATCGTCCAGCCATGATCACTAAAGATGAGAATATGGAGTTTACATGTAATTCTAAAGATATTAATTCCCTACTTGATGGCCTACCTAAATCTGAACTTGTCAAGGTCATGGATAGCACTACTGCAAAAGCTATTTGGGACAAGATCAGCAGCTACTATGAAGGCAATAGTAAGGTAAAGCAAGCTAAACTTCAATGTTTTAGAATGAAATTTGATTCTTTGAAGATGCATGATGATTAAAATATTGCTAAATGTTTCCTTATAGTTGATTAAGTTGTGAACACTATGATATGTCTTGATGAGAAATTAGAAGAGCATGTAGTAGTTCAAAAGGTGTTGAGATCTCTCCCTGAAATATTTAATCCAAAGGTTTCATCCATTGAGGAGATAACTGAATTGAAGACTCTCACTATGTACCAGCTACTTGGTTCCCTCACTTATTATGTGATGATAATTTATAATGGAAATCCTACAACAAAGGAGTGAACCTTCAAAGCAAATAAGAAGCCCAAGGAAGAGCATGATGATTCATGTTGTGAATCAGTTAAAGAGGAAGCCAAGTTCATGAGGAATCTCAAAAGAGACTTAGGAAAGTACAAAGGTAACCTACCTTTTAAATACTTTAACTATGGTAAAGTTTGTCACTATGCTTCCAAGTGTCCTAAAAAGAAGAAGAAGGAATATGATCCTAAAGAGAGGGTCGAGGAAATTCAAAAGGAAAGTAATAAGGCTACGAAGAAGAGCTTCTACACCCAAGATGACAGCTCCCCTAAAATTGAAGGAAGCCAATCTTCAGATGAGGACAAATATGTTGAACGTCCAAAGGAATTTATGCTCATGGCCATAGAAAATCTAGAAATATAAGTTATTAATTCTGATGGAGAAGAGGATGAGGTTGATTTAGAAGGAGAGTTGATCAATGCTCTTGAAAGGATTGAAGGTCGAGGAAGAAAAATAAAACCCAAAAGGATTTGCTAATCAAGGAAAAAATTGAAGCCATTTAATCTCTGCTCCTGCAAATTGAATAAGGAAAGAAGATTTAAGAGATAAATCAACAACCTAAAGAGAAAAATCAATTTTGTGAGAGGCTAGAAGGAGAAATTTTTTTGCTAAGGAAAGAGTTGGAAAAGACAAAAGCCCAACTAAGTTTTAATGCAAAGTTTTGAAAGGGAGCTGAAATTTTGAATGAGAATGTTGAAGCATAGAAGGTCTCAAGTAACATAATTGGTCTTGGATTTGAGATTGAGTCTAGCTCAGCAACTGATTTGAAGTGAAAGAATTTGATTACCTTTGTACAAGCAACCAAAAATGGTGACAACACAGTAGAAAAAGATAAGTCAACACAACAACAAAAAATTCAAAGGAAGTGCACAGACCAATATGCAGGAAGATACAAATCAGCAGCAACGAAATAGGAGGAATTTCACTTAACAAAAGACAAGAAACATTGGAGAAGAAAATAGAAATACATAGAGGGAAACCTAGAAAACCTACAAAAATCGATTTTCTCCCAAGTATGAAGATTTTTTTCCAGGATATTGTTTTAAATGCACAAATTATAGGCACAAGGAAATGAATTGTAGGGTGAATTTATCTTATAATTAGCTCAAGCCAAGGAGAATAAATCATTAGCTAAATAATCAATCAATTAGACAGAGGATTAATAGACCTAGTTACATCAATCCATTCACTCCTTTGAATAATTTGATTCAATGTTGTAACTTTCAAAATTTTGGTCATAGAGCAGTTCATTGTAGACTTAAGAATAAAAGGCTTGATCCAATTATTGATTAAAATAGTTGGGAGCCCAAAGTTTGGAAATAAAAAGAAAGCATAGAGAAATTTAATATTTTTTATATGCTCAGAATGACAGAAACCATTGGTATGTAGATAGTGGTTGTTCCGAGAACATGTCAGGAGACAAAAGTAAATTATTATCATGGAAACCAGTTGAGAAAGGTAATGTGACATGTGGTAATAATGCACCTGGTAAGATTGTTGGTAAAGTAGTTGTCACTCTATCAAATGGTAGAGAGAAATCCAAGAATGTGTTGTATGTTGATGTCCTGAAGCATAATTTACTTAGTGTCTCAAATGTGTGAGCAAGGTTCTGATGTCCTTTTCAAAGCTAAAAATTGTCAAATCAAGTCTTCAAGCATTGGAGAAATAGTAGTTGAAGTTGTGAGAACAAATAATAATGTATATTTCCTAAAAGAGAAAAAATAGAGGTTTTTTTTCTCGAATATAGATGCAAGTTGAATGTGGCATAAGAGACTTGGACATTTGAATTTTAACCATATTTTCAAATTGGGAAAGAAGAATGTTGTTAAGTATCTTCCAAATATTTCAAATACTATTTGTAAATATTTCGAGATGGGAAAACAAGTGTTAGTACCATTCAAGTCCAAGGAGAATACATCAATCAGACCAATGTAGTTGGGTAAAAATGTGAAGTGTGTTACACTTTTGTGAGAATCGAGGGCAGAAAAAAAAAAAAATCTTAATAATTTAGCCGAACTATTCGATAGTTCAATCGAAATTTCAAAATTAGTTCGTTCGAACTCATTCTGTCATTTACATTGACAGCATGGGCAAACAGATTTTTGGCTGAAGATGGGAAAACCAACAACAAAAGTTCGGCCAAACTTTTAAAATAGTTCGGCTGAACTTGTTCTTATAAATATATCGTCCCGCAAACATTAATAGGTTTCTTATGCACATGTGTCTCACATCTATCTCTGTCTCACTTTGTTGTGGTGTTGCTCCATTAAGGTGTTTCTCTGTTGTGGTGTTGCTCTGTTGTTCTGTGACGAGGTGGGGTGTTGCAGTTGCTCTGTTTTTTTTGTTGATTTTTTTTGTTTGATTTTAATTTAATTTAATTTTGTACGCAGTGAATTTGGTCTGCGTCCTCCATGACATCTTCAGCGATCTCCTTGCTTTGTCTTCGTTGCAGCTTATTCTGCGAATTGATCACCCAACTTTGTCCTCGTTGCAGCTTCGTCTGCGAATTTCTGCAAATTGATCTCTTGGCTTCGTCCTCGTTGCGGCTTCGTCTGCGAATTTCTGTGAATTTCCTGGTATGAAATCCTCTATCATTGAAATCCTATGTTAAACATTAAATGGTTAATCTGGGATATGATACCATGCTAATTTTTAACAATGGTATGTTCTATTCTTGCAAAAATCACTTCAATGTCCTTTTAGTATCCCAATTAAAATTCTACTTTAAATAGAAATCACATTAACCATTAGATCAATCTTGACAATAATTGATATAGAACATAGAAATAAAACGCAGAAGACAAAACAGATAAGGGAAAACCCAACAGATCTTCTTCTTCTTAATAGATATAAATGTTTAGAGAGAGAGAGAGATAATCCAATATTTTAAAACGATATTGAAGTCAAATTCAAGGCTTTGATTTTCAAACTGTCCTCCAAAATCCAAACAACAGTTGACCAAAAGATGCTCAGAAAACCAATCGAAACAACCAAGTGTCACCTCTGAAATCTCTTAGGAAACTCGAATTTAAGCCTTTGCAATTTTGGTCAAGGATCATGAAAATAATTGTATATAGAACATAGAAATAAAATGCAAAATAAAAAACAGATAAGGGAAAACCCAACAGATCTTGTTCTTCTTAATAGATATAAATGTTTAGAGAGAGAGATAATCCAATATTTTACAACGATAATGAAGTCAAATTCAAGGCTTTGACTTTCAAACTATCCTCCAAAATCCAAATGACAGTTGACCAAAAGATGCTCAGAAAACCAATTGAAACAACCAAGTTTCACCTCTGAAATCTCTTAGGAAACCCGAATTTAAGCCTCTGCAATTTTAGTTAAGGACTGCATAGTTGAATTTCCTTCAATGTAGGTCAATAGAGGGTCTGAACCTGGAATTGATAATCCCAGAGCTTCATTCTTTCAGCCTTCAAGAACATGCTCAATATTCCTCTCAAAATATCCTTCTAGAAAAAATATAATATTTCTTATGCATGCATAATTATAGTAGTGTTAAAGGGAACAATTTTTTCTTTATATGTATTTGAAGTATGTTACACTGTTACCTATCATATCAGATATTTTGGATTCTTGAACTTCCTTCATGATATCTATGGTTGCTCACCTTCATTCAATATTTGGTAAAAGGTCATGGTCTTACCTTAATTTCTATTCTAATTCCCTTTCCTAACTTTGATTTTCCATTTGACCTTGGAGATAAACCCAATCATTAAATATGATAGTCATCCCTTCTAGGGAGCTTAGTATGGGTTGCTTAGTGGTTTCCAACCCCTATGATGATGTGAGGTGGTGTTTCAAACATGGGAGTAACTTGTGTTTGCATGTGATGCTCACGGGCCATGGTTTGTTTTGTGGGTTATAGATGGTTTAGTTCTACCTCCTAAGATAAAATTTCTAAAAAACATGAAATATTCCTTATTCAATATATCTCCCATTTTAATGGGGTCTATCACATTTCGAGAAAAACACATTAGCCATAAATTTTTCCCATTGAAACCAAAATTCATTTGATACAAAACATAGGTTTTAACCTTATATATTTAATTGTTTCAAACAACTTCTTAATAAAATAAAAAATATTCAATGTAAAACACATGTACATTAACATATAATTGTGATATTTTCCCTTATTTCCAACTTAGTCAATCCTTCTAGAAAAATCCCTTTTAATGAAGCAGATATATCCATAGTGATCCATTGATATTTGTTCACCAACAACTATTCCATTTTGGACTTATATATCTCAAAAATATTCTCATTGAATTTATGCATCTATATCTTTAAACTACTCCACTTTTTTATTACACCATATGAATCATTTATATCTCCCATTTTAATGGGGACTATCACATTTCGAGAAAAACACATTAGCCATAAAAGTTTCCCATTGAAACCAAAAATGATTTGATACAAAACATAGGTTTTAACCTTATATAGTTAATTGTTTCAAATAGATTTTTAATAAAATGAAAAATATTCAATGTAAAACACATGCACATTAACATATAATTGTGATATTTTCCCTTCTTTCCAACTTAGTGGACATCCTTCTAGAAAATTCCCTTTTAATGAAGCAGATATATCCATAGTGATCCACTGATATTTGTTCACAAACAACTCTTCCATTTTGGACTTTTATATCTCAAAACTATTCTCATTGAATTTATGCATATATATTTTTAAACTACTTGAAACTATTTTATTACACCATAGGAATCATTTTGATATATCTCCCATTTTAATGGGGTCTATCACATTTCGAGAAAAACACATTAGCCATAAAAGTTTCCCATTGAAACCAAAAGTAATTTGATACAAAACATAGGTTTTAACCTTATATAGTTAATTGTTTCAAATAGAGTCTTAATAAAATGAAAAATATTCAATGTAAAACACATGCACATTAACATATAATTGTGATATTTTCCCTTCTTTCCAACTTAGTCCATCCTTCTAGAAAAATCCCTTTTAATGAAGCACATATATCCATAGTGATCCACTGATATTTTTTCACCAACAACTATTCCATTTTGGACTTATATATCTCAAAACTATGCTCATTGAATTTATGTATCTATATCTTTAAACTAATCAACTATTTTATTACACCATAGGAATCATTTCGATATATCTCCCATTTTAATGGGGTCTATCACATTTCGAGAAAAACACATTAGCCATAAAAGTTTCCCATTGAAACCAAAAGTAATTTGATACAAAACATAGGTTTTAACCTTATATAGTTAATTGTTTCAAATAGATTCTTAATCAAATGAAAAATATTCAATGTAAAACACATGCACATTAACATATAATTGTGATATTTTCCCTTCTTTCCAACTTAGTGGACATCCTTCTAGAAAAATCCCTTTTAATGAAGCAGATATATCCATAGTGATCCACTGATATTTGTTCACCAACAACTATTCCAATTTGGACTTATATATCTCAAAACTATGCTCGTTGAATTCATGCATCTATATCTTTAAACTACTCAACTATTTTATTAAAACATAGGAATCATTTCGATATATCTCCCATTTTAATGGGGTCTATCACATTTCAAGAAAAACACATTAGCCATAAAAGTTTCCCATTGAAATCAAAAGTAATTGGATACAAAACAAAGGTTTTAACCTTATATAGTTAATTTTTTCAAATAGATTCTTAATAAAATGAAAAATATTCAATGTAAAACACATGCACATTAACATATAATTGTGATATTTTCCCTTCTTTCCAACTTAGTCCATCCTTCTAGAAAAATCCCTTTTAATGAAGCAGATATATATCCATAGTGATCCACTGATATTTTTTCACCAACAACTATTCCATTTTGGACTTATATATCTCAAAACTATGCTCGTTGAATTTATGCATTTATATCTTTAAACTACTCAACTATTTTATTACACCATAGGAATCATTTTGATATATCTCCCATTTTAATGGGGTCTATCACATTTCGTGAAAAACACATTAGCCATAAAAGTTTCCCATTGAAACCAAAAGTGATTTGATATAAAACATGGGTTTTAACCTTATATAGTTAATTGTTTCAAATATATTCTTAATAAAATGAAAAATATTCAATGTAAAACACATGCACATTAAAATATAATTGTGATATTTTCCCTTATTTCCAACTTAGTGGACATCCCTTCTAGAAAAATCCCTTTTAATGAAGCAGATATATCCATAGTGATCCACTGATATTTGTTCACCAACAACTATTCCATTTTGGACTTATATATCTCAAAATTATGCTCATTGAATTTATGCATCTATATCTTTAAACTACTCAACTGTTTTATTTCACCATAGGAATCATTTCAATATATCTCCCATTTTAATGGGGTCTATCACATTTCAAGAAAAACACATTAGCCATAAAAGTTTTCCATTGAAACCAAAAGTGATTTGATACAAAACATACGTTTTAACCTTATATAGTTAATTGTTTCAAATAGATTCTTAATAAAATGAAAAATATTCAATGTAAAACACATGCATTAACATATAATTGTGATATTTTCCCTTCTTTCCAACTTAGTCCATCCTTCTAGAAAAATCCCCTTTAATGAAGCAAATATATCCATAGTGTTCCACTGATATTTTTTCACCAACAACTATTTTATTTTGGACTTATATATCTCAAAACTATGCTCATTGAATTTATGCATCTATATCTTTAAACTACTCAACTATTTTATTACACCATAGGAATCATTTCGATATATATCTCATTTTAATGGGGTCTATCACATTTCCCATTTTAATAGGGTCTATCACATTTGGAGAAAAACACATTAGCCATAAAAGTTTCCCATTGAAACCAAAATTAATTCGATACAAAACATAAGTTTTAACCTTATATAGTTAACTGTTTCAAATAGATTATTAATAAAATGAAAAAATTTCAATGTAAAACACATGCATTAACATATAATTTACTCGAGAAACCCAAAACGAGAAGATCATTTTTTTATTAGTATATTAATTTTTAGACCATCAGACACACACACACACACATATGTATGTATGTATATATGTATATATCCCACGACAATTATAAACTACCAATCCATTACCTTGGATCATATAAAACTTTAGTTCTTTAACTGAAACTGTAGAACCATGGGGTAAACTACTATGCACTAGAAAAATGCTAAAAGAAAATACCATGTGATGAAAACCATCATAAAGGGAGATTTTTTTTTTTCCCAAAAACGTTTTTTTGGGGCACTACCCCTGAACATCTGTGTGTGGGGAATTTTTCGTCTATATCAAACCCTAAAGTGGGGGTCCTTTCCTCCCATTTTATTCCCACCACTATGCTTAGAAAAATATATAGTGCATGGGGTATTCACATAAATAATATAACACACACCAAACATCCAATAATTCTCCTTAATGTGACCATCAATGTTGCAATGGTTAGAATTATTTCTACCACCGTAGTGGCCATTTTATTCTTATCCTCCTATTTCCAGTTCTTATTCCCCTCCTTCAAAGCTTCTTGGTGCTATTTTTTCTTCAAACCACTTAAGTACCCTTTATTTTGGCCTATGGTTTCTAGATAATGTGTGTATACACATGGCTCATACATTATCCTTAGCTTGGAAAGAATCACTTGTTTTTGTAGATGGTTATATAGACCCCACATATACTTAAGGAGTACATTTGGGCTCTTGGGAAAGATATCCAATAATATGACCATATTTTTGAACTTAGTACACTCTTATACACCCTTATGTCTACGTAAAGTAGTGTGAGTGATTCCACGGGTCCTCTACACACTTCATAGGGTATAATTGGGACATGAAGTGTTAACTTCTACAAGTTCTATAGGTAGAGTCTGTAAAGGGGCAGGTAGCCTCTGGATCTCATCTTTTATGAAAGGTGACATATCTAGTAAATGCCCCTACAGTCAATCTCTGGAATATATCTAAATAGAAGTTCTTCATTTTAATATCCATAAACCACAACCACTTTAAGGAAAACTGTGTACATGAGTCATTTCTCCCATAAATTCTTAGGCAAATTTTTTAAAGCATACATGTCATGTTGGATTTCTCCCATTAACTTTAAAGCATGTTTTTTGTAAGTGCATAAAATAATTTTGCAAACCATGTAAATGTCATTTCTCCCACAAACCAAAGGCTTTCTCTCATTAATTCAAGGAAAACTTTAATGCCTAAAAATTGAACCTAAAGTGGTTGAACTCTCATAGGATTTTGAACTTCCATAGGATTTTAGTCTGTCTATTGATTGTTAAGTTCTACAAGTTCTAAAGGCAGAGTCTGTAAAGGGCCAGGTAGCCTCTGGATCTCCTCTTTTCTCAAAGGCGACATATCCAGTAAATGCCACTACATTCAATATCTGGAACATATCTAAATAGAAGTTCTTCATTTTAATATCCATAAACCACTACCACTCTAAGGAAAACCTTGTACATGTGTCATTTCTCCCTTCTCCCATAAAATTTTAGGCAAACTTTAAGGAATGTGTCATTTCTATTTCATTTCTCCCACAAACTCATAAAGGTGTGACTTTTGACATAACTAGTTGTTTTAGTAAGTGCATAAAATAATTTTGAAAACCATGTAAATGTCATTTCTCCCACAAACTAAAGGCTTCCTCCCATTAATTCAAGGCAAAATTTAAGGCCTAAAAACTTAACCTAAAGTGGCTGAACTCTCATAGGATAGTATCCCCCAAACTCAAGGCTTTCCCCCATTAATTCAAGGCAAACTTTAAGGCCTAAAAACTGAACGTTTTTTTAGTAAGTGCATAAAATAATTTTGCAAACCATGTAAATTTCATTTCTCCCACAAACTAAAGGCTTCCTCCCATTAATTCAAGGCAAAATTTAAGGCCTAAAAATTGAACCTAAAGTGGCTAAACTCTCATAGGATAGTATCCCCAAACTCAAGGCTTTCCCCCATTAATTCAAGGCAAACTTTAAGGCCTAAAAACAGAACCTAAAGTGGCTAAACTTCCATAGGATTTTATTTTGTTGGTTGAGTCTTAACTTCTACAAGTTCTAAAGCAGTCTGTAAAGGGCTAGGTAGCCTCTAGATCTCATTCTTTCTTAAGGCATGCTATTGAACTAGATGTGATTTATGCCATAAATTTTAAGGAAAAATTTCATGCAAAACATGCATGAACCATGTATATGTGTCATAAATCTCCCTTAAACTATAGTCAATGAAATATTTAATGCATCTCATTTCTAGATGTGAATTATACCATAAAATTTAAGTCAAACTTTAAGATAAACCATGCACATGTCATTTATCTCATGCACATGTGTTATTTATCCCATGCATTTGCAATAAATGTCAATTTAATATATTTTTATTGAATTTGTTTTTTTTCAGGGATAAAAAAATCCACTAAATATGGTTGAAAAAAGGAAATTGTGCATAGATGTTTCTTGCTATCCCAATCCAGGGAAAGTAGTGATTACATATGTGCTTTCCCATATTGCGACTAGCAAAGTTGTCCAAAGGAAAATGACTATACTGGGAAGAAAAATAAACAATGAGGCATATTATATTGCATTGATAGAAGGATTGGAAACAACTATGGAGTATAGTTAAAATGGAATTGTAGTTTTCACCAATTCTGAAATTGTGTGCAACCAGATGAATGGCATGTACCAAGCTAAGAAGGAGAGGCTAAAAGAACTGCACGGAATAGCAAAAAATATTGTTAGCCAATTTCAAATTTTAAGTATAAGACATTGTACAAATGTGAATAAGATGTCAACTGATCTATTGCGTGGGGAAATGCCAATTCAGGATCCATCTATCGAAGATGAATTATAATTATACAGGGCAATTCCAATGCAAGATTTATCTCTCAAAGATGATTTAGTTTTGAGATGCTCTTCTTCAAAAATTCAAGATTCATCTCTCAAAGATGAATTAGTTTTGAGATGCTCTTCTTCAAAAATTCAAGATTCATCTCTCAAAGATGAATTAGTGTTGAGACGCTCTCCTTCAAAATTTATTGATGGACATTGTAACATATCTTGGATATGTGTGTGTTTTGTACTTATAAATGCGTCTTTTTTAATGACCATGTGTCTTTTTCAATTATATACCAAGTGTGCTCCCACCACACCATGTAAAGCGCAACTTTGTGAACTTCACATTTACAACAAGTGGTCAACATCACATTTTTATAAAATTAAAATGCGGGGACTTCAACAAATTTTTGTTTAAATGGAGTTTCACGCTTCTTTTTTAATGACCATGTGTTTTTTTCAATTTTATACCAAGTGTGCTCCTACCATGTAAAGCGCAATTTGGTGAACTTAACATTTTTATAAAAAAATTTGTTTAAATTGAGTTTCACACATCAATTAGTGCTTTGAAAATTGTGTTTTACATAATTTTTGTACACTAAATTACATAAATTTTATAAAATTTATTTTGAATTTATTTTAAATAGTAATTTAAAAAAATAATTGTAAATGTCCACTGTAGATATATATATCATGGAGGATGAACAACAAAGATCAACATAATCCCATATCTCTACAAGAGAGGGGCATCAGGGATCGAGGGGTGTTCATGGTATTTAAATATAATCTTAAATCTTCATACATATACATAAATGTGTGTACATATGGAATTGATTTTTTATCAATTTTGTGAGTTAAATTAGTTATTAATAAGTTTCATTTTTTATTTTTTAGGAGCCAAGAGGACAAGGGTGTCTACTCCATCAAGAAAGCATGCCCATGGTTCACACAATCGTGGTATGGTTCACGCAATATAATCAATGAATATGTACATGTATTCATACATATGAATGTATTTTTGAATTGATTATAAATTCATATTTTTTTATGAAGCTTCTCTCTCATCTCGTGAGGTTGGCGATGGTTTAGATTGTCTTAGAGGGCCATAAGCAAGTGCTAGCGGGTTGCATGAAGGTGGTGATATGTATTCCCCTAGAGGCAAATCAACGGATGGTCATGTTGGTTCTGAACCAATCGGTGGTCGTGTTGGTTCTCAGCAGGGTCGTTCTGGTTCTCAATAGTCTCAGGGTGGGCAAGATGCTAGCCAACCACATCGAGGTGGCCATCAATTTGAATATTTTTTTCATTCAATTTGTATAAATTTTTTTACATGTGTTTTTTTAATATAAAAAAATTTATATATTGATGCAGAGGCTGAAAATTATGCTCCAAATGTTGCTCAAAAAAGACGTAGGGCAAAACGCGTCATTCAAGAAGAAGGTTGTCCACCAACCACGACTTATCCGGCCAACATTTCCAATATACCTTGGGAAATAAACATGCAGTAATGCACCTTAGAAAGGTGTCAACATATTCATGCAAAATTGCAGAGAGATCTCGTGGCTTTGACTCTACCTGCTGAGGGTCGACAAAGCTTGGAAATTGTTACACACTCTTTAGGAAAACTAGTAGATGTGTATCGAAAGCTTGGGCCAACCACTGATACTTTTGTAGAAGTCATGAGAAAAATAAAGGAAAAAATGATGGGTCCCGATAAATGGGAGGTTGTTAAACAAAGAGTTACAACAGATATGGACAAGTCTATGTTTAATTTCAAAGAAGGGTTGAAAAGAAATATGTTGAAGGTGAAATATTTCAAGCACTCTAATATAGCTCTCTATTTGTATAATAGACACCTTGTGGTCTATAGAAGACTCCCATGGAACGATGAGGTTCCGCTTTATTTTTCAAAATTATTTTATGCAGAATCCTTTTTGCAAATGAAACCCAATTACAATGACCTTCCCTCTGAATTTTTTGGTCCTAGGAAAGGTCAATTATGTGACCGTAGGGGCGCTAGGCATGATGTTGAGTTGCCTCGCCCTGAGACACCACTAGCTATTCTACCTTTTCATGTCGAAACTTTGTGATCAGATATTAAAGCCACTTCTCAAATTAGTCAAGAAGCAAGGGATGCCAGCATTGACAATGTTCACAGTGGATTGGGTGGAGTCGATGTTTCTCTGAATCGACAAAGATCACATGAGAATGCATGCGCTAATTTTGTGTATTATACAGATGAAGAGATCGACAACATGAGTGTTGAAGATCTCAAAACATATGCAAATAATTGTCACAATGGTTGGTAGGACCTAATTGTTCACGAGGAAGAGGGCATGGCAACGTTATGTGTTAATGGTTAGGGTTCAATTATTTTAACACATGTACAATTTGTAATAAATACATATATACATACATTTGTTTGTATGCATTAATCTAACAAAAATGTATCATTATATGTTAACACAATTTACAGTTGTCACACTTGATGAATGAAGAAAATGTTAGTATCACGGTTGGAGCCTCTAGTTCAAACAATCAAGATGGTTCTCACCATCAATCATACAATCAAGATGATTCTCACCATCAAGATATGTCGGAAAATGTTAGTGTTTTTTAATCATGTACAATTATTTTTTATCTATTATTATATATATCGAAACATGATGAGATATTTTTAAACTAAATAATTGTGCACACATGTACATGTACATATATATAATAAAATGTTTTGACATATTCCGATTTCGTCCGATGTTTTTGGGATGGTGGTACCTTCTTCTTCTTTGGGAGATGTACCTTCTACTTCCTTAGGAGATGTGCCAAATCCACAATCACAAGTATGGACAATTTTTCACTTTTAAAATTTATGTTTTTAAGTTATATATTCCACCTCAAAAAGTTCCATTAAAAAATGAGATATATCTATATCTTGAGTTATTTTAAATTTTTTGAATTTTAGGTTTTTGGAGATTTTCTTTCTGAACCACTCTTAGGAGATGTGCCAAATCTGACAGCACACGTATTCAATTTTTCACTTATATATATATATATATATATATATATATATATATATATGTTTTTAAGTTATAAGTTATAAATTGAAGCTTAAAAGTTTTATTATAAATTGAGATCTAGAGATTTTGAGTTATTTTAAATTTTTTGAATTTTAGGTTTTTGGAGATTTTGAGCATCTCTTAGAGACAAAGCAAATCCAATAGTTTAAGTATTCAATTCTTTTACTTTAAATATATGTTTTTGGTTATAATTTATAAATTAAAGTTTGCACTTCATTATAAATTGGAGATCTTGATCTTGAGTTATTTTACATTTTTAAATTTTTTGAATTTTAGGTTTCTATAGAGGATTTATTTTTTCCACAGATTTGAAGGATGTAGATAGGAACATCCACACCATTTCAACCATTTGAACAAGTTAAATTAACTTTTTTAATATTATTGAAAATAATTTTATATATATTCATTTTAATTTGAAAATTTTTAATATATATATATTGTACAGTTTACTGTTGGAGATGTTCCTGTGGGGGAAGTTGTAGTGGATGAGCAACAAATGGAGAGGGAACCTCATGAGGTATTGCATAATTTTTTTTTACATTTTGTTTTTTACATGGAGTTATAAATATTCTCACTTAATTTTAAAACATCAAATTTTAATGTTTGTACACATTGTGTACAGGTTCCCCATGCTTCACAGAAGAGCTCGAGGATTGTGACTTTGCTGGTTGTTGGCTCCCTGTGATTTTCTAGAATGACAAGAACAAACACTACAGGGGCCACATCAGAACCACTTTGGAATCCAAGGACCTAGACTTCCCAGATTCAGAGAGGGATCTCTCTATAAATGTGTTTTCAATTGATATATCTTTATGTTATTTGTTTTAAGATATTAGGCCAGTTATGAATTTCTAAGGAATTGTTTTGTTTTGGTTGGATTAAACGATGGATTGAAGGATCAATGGTGTGACTAATTGAGGGAATGTTTAACTAAAACAAATAGACGATAAGAAACATAAATCCATTGGGCAATGGAGTCATAAAAGGATTTAATTAGTCATCAACTTTGCAAGGGCTTTCATAGGGCAAGCTAACTATATCAAATGGACTCTTTAGATTAGGTTGTGATATGAAACATTAATAAGTTGTGAAGGCAGCAAAGCTATAGTCAGTTAATAATCTTCTAGCTCTACTTAGATAAGAAAATCCTTTTAAGGTAACTGTTTGAAGTTAGCCAAAGGATAGGGCAAACCATAAATCTCTTTGGACAAACCTTTAATAAGAAACCTTTCATACAACATTCCATCAATCAACAGACTACTTTCATAGAAAGAAAACATATAAGATAACAACAAGAGCGGCCTAATATCAAACAGAAATAATCTAATCTGCTTTTGAAAACTCTCAAAGACTCTTCAAAGCAGCATTTCAAGGCAGACCAAAGGGCAGGGCATACCATAGACCTCTCTGGTTTTAGCCTTTAGTAAGCATACTTTAAAGAAATATCCTAAAAACAACATCTCAAGTCTTACTCAAAGGAACATTGGTTCACCAAAATTTCCTTGGTTTCACTCTATTGAATCATTTCGAAGACAACAAGCTAGATGTAACTAGAAGGAAATTAAGAATCTTCTAATCAGACCTTGCAGAAGAAAACACAAACATAAAGAATACAGACAAAAATAGGGTGTTGAACAGCAAATCCTAATCTAAAACTTCTGCTTCTTTATCAGAGAAAGATGAACATAATGAAAACAAAACGAGAAACAATAACAATTAGGAAAAATTCACCATTGATATAGCTCAAGGATCCTGTGAACATGCTTGTATTATTGATGATCAAGCCAATTACATCACTCCATGTACAATAGCTCTCTGCAACTCAGAGCTTTCTTTGGTTCAGTCTAGCATTCCTCAACTAGCCTAACAGCAGAAATCAATCCAATAACATCAAGTAACCAAAATTTGAAATGAAGCTCATATGCAATATTTATATGCAAAATGAGGAGGTGCTGCTAACCTAGGTTGTTAAAATGTTATTTATTATAGAATTAATGATTTTTTACCTTTGAGACCATGCAAGGCCCAAGGCAATAATATCTGAAAGAGTTACTCTGAAATAATAACTTCTAAGTTATTTTTAGTTGAAATTTTTGACTTTTAAGGCTTAGTAATATCTTTGTAATAACTGCTGAGCTGCTTCAAAAATATCTTTGACTGTGCAATAATTGTTTGATGCCTTTATTGAAAATAATGCTTGTAGGTGGAAAATTTGTCTTTGAAGGAGTAACTACCTCTTTGTTTGAGTTATCCGAAGTTGTCTTTGGGTAATCTGTCCTTGTTTTATTCATCAAACTTCTGTATTAGGCCTTTTAACCTTGATTTAGCTTGAATAATCTACATCACTGTCTTTTTTCTTATTTCTGCTTTATAACTACTTTATTCCTCATCCCTTTATCTTCAAACCTTTGACTTTTCATCTTAAAAGAATGTTTAAAAGGTTAATCTTTTGTTTATCTTTTTTATCAGTAACTTAACCCTTTAACCTTCCTGTTCTTCCTTTTCTTCATTTCTCCTCTGACTGTATCTGTTTCTTGTGTGCAGGTAGGGTTCCTTCATGGCAGAAGTGTTTATAAGCCATCAATGATCATGATACATTGATGGGTTAACTCCTTTGTATAGATCCTCGGTCTTTTATCTTCATTGGCCTCTTAGATCGTCATCCAGAGGTTTATTTATCAATTAAATGCCTCTAAGGGCTTCTGCCGCCATTAAACCTACAACATACAAAAAAAGTTAATTTAAAACCTGTGGGATTGGATTAAACTACAAATTTTTGGGTTTCAAAGAGTTTAGGGGTGATTCACAGAGGTATAGAGGATGTAGGGGAAAGGTCTTGGAGGCGGGTTTATGAAGAAAATGCAAGCGAAGGCGAGGAAATTTGAATTTTGGCGCGCGGAGGAGGAGGTGCTTTCGTAAAACCGTGGCAGTTTATCGCGCAGGGTATAGACAGTAAACGGTTTTGGGAGGAGGCAGCGTGATACCATTGGTCAGTTGTTGCGTGTCCAGGGAAAAATCGCCCTTTTCACATGGATAGGGGTCGTTAATATTCGGTATCGGATTCCGCGCGAAATGAAATCTGGACCGTCAGATCTTGAGGAGCGAGATCGACGGTGCGGATGGAGCTCGAGGAATGGGAGCAGGTTTAACATAAGGGAAAGTGGGGTACAGGTGGCAGACGATGATTGGGGTGAGGGATTTGAGTGGAAGGTGAGACCAGGTGTGGTGACGTATGTGTTTTGTCGGGTAGCAGGTTAGTTTATATGCAGGGGAGGATGGATGACAATCGTTGGATTGGGGGAGTGGGTCTCCGATCAACGGTGGAGGTGGCTCAGGGAAGGATGAAGCGAGATAAATAAATGAAGGGGCGGAGGCATAATTTATATGCAGGAGGGGGCTTGAGCACGAGCGAAGGGAATGGTCCTATGGGGGTAGAGGGGACCAGAGGTCGATAAAGGAAGGGGCTAGGGCTTAGCATAGGGTCGGGGTTTAGGGTCACATGGGTTGAAGGGGGCTGGGGCTTAAGGACGAAAGGGGCTTAAGGCCTATAATATGAAAAATAGCATTTTTAACATAAACAACAGGGTTTTTATGGGACTTTGAAGGGTTCTGATAGGTTAGAAAGTTAGGATGAAACAATGTAAAATGGGTTTTTACATAGTTTTAAGGGTTTTTATGAGAAAATGATGTATGAGGGGGGGGGGGGGGTTTGAGGGTTTTTAGAGAAAAAGGAAGAAGGATAAATGAGGGTGTGAGTAGAGGGGTGAATGAGGGAATTTAGGCCCAAAAGATGGAGTTTCCTTTAGAGCAGCAGGGTGAACTTTGAGGAGGCATAAAGATAGGAAATTTTAGTGAAAAATAGTCAAATTTAGGATGATGAAGGCAGTGGGACTTCTAAAGATAGTTGATAGGAAAATTATGCTATCTTTAGGTGCTTGTAGGACATCCACAGTCATCTAGTGAAATCTGTAGAATACAGGAGGATAACAGTGTCTCCAGCTAGGGAGGGCAGCTCCTTTAGGAGGTGTCAAGAACCTCATAAAATAGATCTCTGGAAGAAGTAGACCAGTTCCTTGATTTGCACCTTGACAAACCTCCTTTAATTTTATGGTTTACTGCTTTAAATTTGTAATTTGTAGCATTTGAATCATAACATGATTAATTCCAAATCAACAATCTACCTACCCATCATACTTGTTCTAACATTTTTTCTTCATTGGGTGCATTTGAATTAACCAACCCTTGACATCATTTTCTTTTGAAAATAGGAAACTAAACCAATTCTACACTTATATCATCCATAAGTTCAGATTAAACTGAGGAACTCTTTTATTTCTCTATCTAGTCTAACTATCTATCAAGATTAAACTATTTGACAGATTTTATTCTCTAATCTATAACAGAAAAATGAAAGCATAACCAAATCAGGATTGAACACTCTGATTTTTTATGGACAGTGATACTTTGTACAATTCTGCTTACAGAATTTATTTTGCAGAAATTAATCACAAAATCTTGAGGGCTGAAATATGGAATTTGTTTTTTTATCCCTCTCTTTCTTTCTTGGTTCAGATTTTGAGCTTTGGAACCAAATTCTTTTCCTAATCTAATCTAATCTTACTGATAAGACAAGTTTAGATAGTTTGGCACATCCTCATTCACTAACCTATCAGCAAAAAATTTAAAATCTATTTAGTCATGATTAGGTTGTATGACTAAATAAAGCTTTTCTCTTCAAGTAGTGGCATTTGGACTTGCACACTTTCAGAAATTACTCTTTTTTGTATGGGGCTGTACCTTTCTTTTTCTGCCCTCTTTTTCTTTGTTTCTTTATTTTTGTATTTATTTTTTTGATCTTTTTCAAAACAATGTTATATATAATGGATAAAGCTTTAAACTTATACCTCTTAATGGAAATAATGCTTGAGCATCCTGCCATTAACAGGACCTCCAAAAAGTTATGTTCCATCCATCTCCTGTAAGAAAAATACATTGTTGCCTCTGGCAGAATGGATAATAGGGACCTTTCCACAGATTTTCAAACTTACCATGATTTCCCTTGTCTTCTCTTCTTGAGTTGCATTTGAGCACTTTTTCACCAATGCTAAAATCATTTGCTTTTTTCCTTTTGTCAAATAGCTTCTTGATGTTTTCTTGTACTTGTTGTGTTTTGTTATAGACTTCCTCTCTTGTTTTCTGCAAATGTATGGTTTGATTTATCCTTCTTATCATGTCATTTTCTTCAAATTGTACTTCCTGGATTAGCTTCATGACTGGCACTCCTAGGCTTGTTGGAAAAATTGCATCTGCTCCATAAACTAGCTGATAGGGAGACATTCCAATTGATTTCTTACATGTTAACCTGTCTTCCCATAATGCATGTATTAGCTTGTTGTGCCGTGACTTTTGATTTCCTTCCAGCAATTTCTTGATGATGTTTATCAAACTTTTGTTTGAGGATTCTGCAAACCCATTGCCTTGAGGGTAATAAGTTGTGGAATGACCTAATGTGATATGATATTTGTGGAAAAAGTCCACCATTCTCTTGGATCTAAAGGCAGCAGCATTGTCAGTGATAATATTTTTAGGACAACCAAATCTAGACAAAATATGATTTTCAAGGAATTTAATGATGACTAGATCAGTGGCAGTTCTAGAGGGGATGGCCTCTGTCCATTTTGTAAAGTAATCAATTATTGTGAGGATCCATTTATGTTAGGCAGATGAAGAAGGATGGATTTCCCCAATGAATTCTAGGCCCCACTATTGAAAAGGAGCTTCAACAGAGATAGGATGCAGAGGTAAGGGTAAGAGTTTTCTTTTTCCTTCAAAGATTTGACATTTGTGGTAGGCAACTACCAATTTATGGATATCTTAAAAGAGGGTGGGCCAATAGTAACCAGCTTTAAGGATTTTGTTGACAGTTGTTTTCCAATAGAGGTGGCCTCCACATTCTCCTTCATGAAACTCATGCTTAATCTTCTCTGCATCATTCTCAGGAAAACATTTAAGCAATATACCACTAGTATTTTTACAATATAACCATTTATCTATAATGCAGTAATTTACAGCTTTTAACTTTAAAAACCTTGCCTTTGTCTTAGACAAACCAGGAGGGACATTAAGATAGAATAGCACATACAAAATATCAGCATACCAAAGTGAATTTAGCAATACTTCTTCAATATGTGGGGCTGTGCATTCTTCTTGTTCTTCTAAAACATCAACCATGTTCATATCCAAGGCTTTGAGGTTTGATTCAGCCATTAGTTTTCCAATTCCTTGTATTTTGACCAGTTTAGTGGGTCTGATTTCTAAATCATATTCTAATACAACAACAATCCACTTTCCTCTTTTTCCATTAGGATCTTGTGTTAAAATGTCTTTGACAACAGTGTGTGGAACAAAAGCAATGACGTGTGAGTGTATAATGTAAACTCTAAAATCTTTTAAGGCTTTGATTAAGGAAAAAGCTTGTTTTTCCATTATGTTGTATTTTAGAGGTGCATCTCTTAAAGCCTTGCTGAAAAAGGTAATGGGCTGCTCTTGTCCCTTTATGTTTTTCTGAAGTAGGACAGCAGCAAGTGTATGTTCTGATGCAAAGGAGAAAATGAAGAAATATTTTCTCATGAGAACTGGTGTTTGAGTGAGTGCTTGTTTAACCAGTACAAAGGATTTCTTTGCTTCAATGGTCCATTTAACTCCAATTTCCCTTTTAAGCATGTTTGTTATGTTTCTAAGGAGTTCAACAAGGTTTGGTATGAACCTTATTAAGAAATTAATCTTTCCAATGAAAGATTGCAGTTCTTTGATGTTTCTAAGATGATTAATTTGCATTATTCCCTCAATCCTCCTTGGGTCTATTCTTATTCCCTCTTCAAATATGATATTTCCTAGAATTTTGCCTTCTTGGAGGCCAAATAAAGTTTTCTTTGGGTTCAAGGATAGACCATACTTTCTACATCTTTCAAAGACTGTTCTTAAGTGAGCAAGGTGTTCTTCATCTATTTTGGAATAGACAGTGATGTCATATAAATATATCACAATGAAGAAGCCTATCTCTTCTAAGAAAGAAATATCCATGGCTCTTTGGAATGTGGCACCAGCATTCATTAAACCAAAGGGAATTTTCACATACATGAAAGTGCCCCAAGGTGTAGTAAAAGTTGTCTTAAGTTGATCATCAGGATGTACCAGCACTTGGTTGTATCTTGAAAAGCCATCTAGCAAAGAAATTATTTTGGAACCTACTACCCTTTGTAAGATGTGATCCATTTTGGGCAAGGGATAGTTGTCCTTTAAAGAGGCTTTGTTTAAGTTTCTAAAGTCTATAAAAAGCATCATTTCTCCTGTTTTATTCCTCATAGATACAAGGTTGGATACCTAGTCTGAGTATCTCACTGGGACTATGATTCTAGCACCATACATTTTCTTGATTTCTTTCTCCACTAGAGGTAATTGCACAGGGTTTATTCTGCGCAATTTTTGTCTAAAAGGTTTCTGGTTTTCTTTGAGGGGTGTCTTACGCTAGATTATCTATGTATCATATGATTTTAAGTCCTCATAACTCCAAGCAAACACATCAGAAAATTTTCTAAAAAGCTCAAGATATTTCAGATTTATATGAGCTGGCAGTGTTTTGGATAATTTGATCATCTTAGGTTTGAGTTCACTGCCTATATTTCACTCTTCTACTTCAGCTTCAGTGGGTTCCATTTTAGGCTTTTTGGCAACATCATTAAATTCAAACAACTCTCCTAGAGGCACCAGTCCCTTTGGCAATTTATCAGTGTGAGTTTGCAGCACTTCAAAGTTTTATTGGTAGAAATTAGTGTTCAGCTCTGTTCTCTGTGAGTGTTCTTTTGTTAACAAATTTATATCATCCATGTTTATATCAGCAAGGTTGAGAGTTTCTTCTTCATAAGATTTCTCCTCAGTAGGATAGTATTCTTCATACTCTGAGTCTGAATTTGGCATTTCAAACCCATTTATGGACTGTAGGAAATCCTCTATCTGTTTATCTCCTTTTAAACACTTGCCAATACTTGATATTATCAGGGAATTCTGGCGTATATTTAACTTGGACTGTGTATTTTTTTCTTTTATAAGGTTTTAGACATGTACTAGCAGCAAATGCTAAACCATTGGCAAGAATGTTTTGGTTTCTAGGGACAAAGTTAAGCTCATATTCTGTGAATGTTTTCAAAAGGTCAACAGCATCATCTCTGTATGCTTGTAATATTGGATGCTTGGCAATATATTCTCCATTTACTTGTTTAATAATCAGTTCTGAGTCTCCATGGACAGTTATCCTCTTGGCTCCGAATTTTCTCAATAACTGCAGTCCTAAGAGGAGAGCCTCATATTCAGCTATGTTATTGGTGCATTGAAATTTTAGTTTATATGAATGGCCCTCAGCATTATTATTCTCTGTGTTATGTACCCATATGCCTGCTCTTGAACCAATTTTACTACAAGACCCATCAAAACTCATACTCCAAAGAGGTCCAATTTCAGATTTGATGTTAAAGTCATTTGTGTCCTCTTTGTCCTGTTTATTTTGGCTGCCACTATGTTGCTTTTTAGGATCTGCACTATGTTCAGTTTTGTCTTGTTCCTCATTGTTTTCATTGTGTTGAGGATTTTCTATTTGATTCTCATGGACAGCACTATGTTGGTGAGTGGTTTGCTGCTTATGATCCTTATCATGTTTGCTGTGATTTTCTAAGTTAGCAAACTGTTTTAGTTTTCTCTCCTCTCTTCCCTCTTTTCCTATTGTTGGTTGGTTATCTACTTGCCCTTTCTCATTAAGATTTTCATCATTGTAAAGAATGAATGAGTCAAGCTCTGTGCAAATATAATAAAGAGGGGATTTGTCTGGTCTTTCTTGACTACTAACCATGTATTTCATGTGTGTTTCCCTATATAGTCTCATTGGTTGACTAAATATAGGGATGGCTGCATAAGTCATATCCATTTGTAGGGTACCTTGAATTTTTGCACCCCATGACCTTGAAAGGAGCATGCCATACTTAGGAGGTATATCAACCACTACAATTTCCATCACTAAGCCCTTGGCTGGTATTTGTGCTAAGTTGACACATAAGTCTTTGACTAGGCCTAGACATTTAACTCTACTGGAATCATAAGAGTATAAATCTTTGTAAGGTCTAGTTATCTCAAGGCCTAGTATTTCCATCACTACTTTAGGCATAAGGTTGTGGGAGGCTCCTCAGTCAAGCATGGCATTGTGCAAAATCTTATCATGGATGTTCAGACTGACATAAAAGGGAGGAACACCCCCTTCTTGAAATTTCCTTCTACTTCTGGTCCAAACAGAAGCTCAGGCTTGTCATCAGTCACATTGACAGAATCATTTTGTTCTCCTATGTTTAAAGCTCTTAAAAGTTTGGTTTTATATACATCTTGGGTGACTACTTCAGTAAGAGGGACAGGGATCTTGATTTTGGCAATTTCACCCTCTATGCTGAAAGGTATGTGATTTCTTAAAATGTTTAGATCATCCTTTTTAGTCACTGTTTTCTCAGCAAAGTCAGCTTGCTGGTTTTTATTATGGACAGCAGTTAAAACAGTTTTATTAGGAGAATTATCTAAGTTGCTAGTGCTACTTTTTTCACCACTATCTTTGTCATAAATTTGGGTGTTTTTTCCTTTTTTTTTATCAGAACTTTCAGCTATTGTTTTGTTGTTTTCTGATGTCTTTTTAGAATTGTTTTTAGAATTGTTTCTAGCAGAAATTTCAGAGGTTTTCTTCCTGGGAATGTCTTGATTATTTTTAACCCTAAGGTCATATTGTTTTTGCACTTCCATTATAGCATTTTCAAAGTCTTTTTTCTAGTCTTCAGACTCTGGGCTTTCCTCATCATAGGTTGTAAATATGCCTTGTTCTTCTTCATTGAGGAAAACAGTATCCTCATTGTTTATTCCCAATAAGTTTATGTGATTTCCCTCTGTTTCTTCAATCACTCCCTCATCATCATTAGCATAATTATGTTGGAAAGGAGATCTAACTTGTTGATCAGGGCCTCTTTTTCTAATTTGAGGGGGATTCCTTCTAAAATTTTTGTTCTGATTTTGGTTTTTGTTTTGAGGAGCTATTTTGTTTTCTTTAGGATAAGCACTCTTATTCATGTTTATTCTTTCCATCATCATCTCCATGGTTCTAACCAGACTATCAATTTTGGAGTCTGATGTGGAGGGTCCAACTTCATCTTTGTAGGTAACCTTTTTTTCTGCTTTCAATCTAGCCCTTCTTGCATTTAGGTTAGCTTCTACACTTACTGCCCCTTTATACATATCTTCTAATGTGAGGGGTTCTCTCTCTCTTAATTGATAACACATGTCTGGGTCAAATCCTTCAGGAAACTTTACTAAGGCTAATCCTTGAGGAGGTTTCATTTATGGAGGGAGTGCATTATAAACATTATTGAACCTAGTGCAATAATCCTGAACACTCTCTCCAGCATTTCTTTTAAGATCATTGTATTCTAATAGGATTTGGAGAGGATTTCTCTTGACTTCCCATTTGTTTAGGAACAGTTGATGAAAAGCAGGAAGATCATTAATATTGTTAGGGGTTAAGCCTTTAAACCATTTTCTTGCTTCTCCCCCTAAGCTTTGAGAAAACATTCTAAGTTTTATAGTTTCATCATCTATTTCTTGTCTGTCAAAGTAGTCATTCATTCTATCCACATTTTGTTGAGTTGTAGTAGAACTACTAGCATCATATAATGGAATCTTGGACTGATAGTCCTGTGGTAGAGCAACTAGAGGTAAAGGAAGGACTAAGGGAGCATACCATTTTGACATGATATGAACTTGTGGAAACAATGGGGGGTTAACAAGTGGAGGAAGGTGATGAAGGGGAGTGGTTTGAATAGTGGATGTATGGGTGGGTGTAGTTGAAGTACTTGGACCAGCTAAGTGATTTTGAGTAGATTTAGGATGAGAGAAGCCAAAATTATGGAGGAAATGTAAATCAGGAGGATTGGAAGGGGAGGCTTCCCTACTACTACTTTTTTGTGAGTCTACAAGCTCAAGATTTATCTAGTCTATACTACTTTGTGACTTGGTTCTAGATAAGCTTCTTATATGAGGTAAGTCAACTTGGGTATTTTGCAAGTTAATAAGGTTCTCAGGTGATCCGGATTTTATGCAGGAACGCAACAGAATACAGAAATAACCATTTACATAGAGATGCAGCAGAAATAATGCTTCATTTCATTAATATCAAATAACATAAATGTGCTTACAGGCATAATGGAAATAAAATAGCTAGGGTGCTGGTAGCGAATCTCTGAGAAGAGATGTGATGGCTACAGACCTCTGAACTGTGTTACAATGAGGCTCGAGGGCCTATTTATTATTGAGAAATAATGGAGAACTCTAAACTTCCAAAAACCTAACCCTAGGAGATGAAGCACCAAAACTATGGGCTCTGTTTGGGTAAATTGGTGGTTCAACTTCCCGGGGACGTAACTTTGGCATCCGATCTCCATTTGACATGCTCAATAGCTCGTTAGAAAGATCTGTCCGAGGAGTAAAACTTTTGAAGGAAATGTCGTTTAGGGCCTCAAAACGGCTCCGGAAGTTCAGGACCCGAAAAAATGCTAAAAATAGTAAGTTTTGTTGAAACTTGAAAACTAAAAGAACTGATGGTGGGGGTTCAAATGGAATAGTTGGGTGGCCAACAATATCCACCTGAATCATTAAGGCCCCAAAACGGCTCCGGGAGTGGAGGACCTGAAAACCTGCTAAAAATAATAAGTTGTGTTGAATGTGAAAAGCTGCAATAATTGATGGTGCTGGTCCAAATGGAATAGGTGGGTGGCCACCAATATCCACCTGGATCATTCCTCCCTCCTTAGGAAGCAATGGTCCCCATTGCGTTGAGATCCTCCATGAGATGAGGCAAATTATTTTGAACTAAGTATTAGATGTGTTGAAGATGTCATGGACCTGCGAGTTGACATGCTGGATGCATTTAGTAAATTTGGTTTCTTTATCAGCCTCAGACAGTACATGTTTGGATTTTGTATGTGTATTTGTAGGATGTATGACAACATCAGGCGGTGGTGCATTGGGAGTCAGATCAATGAAGTGCTTGTCCTGACAGTGTAGAGGAACCTCTATGAGTGAGGAGAAAATGTCCTCGTATTCCTCCATGACTTTTGTCCAGCTGCTGCAGCCGTGCAAGGGAGCCTTGTTTCGAGGTTGTGGCCACAATATTCTTCTTTCCCTGTGAGTGAGTTGTAAGGAAAATTAATTTCCTGGCTTGGGAAACAATCTTACTACATTTTTTGCAGTAGTCAAAGAGATGATAGGAGGCGGTACTACCTCCGGTATCCTGTACAAGTTATTTCCCAAAGTAATAATAACAGCACGAGGCCTAGACTCATACATAGCATGTCGCCTCCACAAGTATGGTTGGCCCAATAATACATCAGCTACATCAAGAGGAGCAACATCACACAATACCTCATCCGTGAATGGCTTGATATTGTACAGAAGGCGGCACTGTTGGCGGATGCGGAGATCTCTCCCTAGGTGGAGCCACCCGATGGTATACAGTTGTGGGTGTGCTATGGTAGGTAGGTCGAGCCACTTCACGACCTCTGCTGAAATGAGGTTCTTTTGGCTTCTGCTATCGACGAGAAATTGCAGCGGAGAACCCTTCACCCACATCTGCGACTAGAAGAGGCGCTCCCCCTCCTCTGGATCCTTTAGACCCTCTCTCTGGATCTTGGTGGTGGCAACAATGGAACTGGGATCCGCATCAATGATCTACTTCCCTTTGTCATTGCCTTTGTCTGGTTCTAACTCAGGATCAGAAAATGCATCTGATTCGGGTGCCTTTAGTTCAGCCACCAAAGACTGTTTGGCCCGACACTCGTTTGTGCTGTGAGTGGGGCTGTTATGAAATTCACACCACTTCCCTGTGTCCTTCTTTGGATTTTTGGTGTTGTTCTAAGTCGCATTGCTTTGGCCTTGCCCCTTGTTCTTCGGTTAGGAAGCCACCTTTGTGTTCCATGGGAGATCAAGTCGCTATTACCAGCCAAATTACATTCGATCTTGCGACGCGATATCTGGTGTAAGCAACGTAATGTTGAGGAACTCCATTTCCTCTGAATGTTTGTGAGACAGCCATGGTGACACCAAATGTCTCTGAATCTTTAGCACAACTTCAACTTTGTGCACGGGTATGGAACATATTCTGGGTTCGTCACACATCGATCCTTTGTTGCACTTGAGTGGTGTGGGATGTGTTTTCCTCTGGCTCCCAGAGTGTATTGTTCCTTGATGCCGTCTCGGAACGAATTCCAGGTGGGTGTGGTCGAGAACAGAGAGGGTTCCCCTTCGCCCTCTTGCTCACGGTAGGTTTCCCACCAGTCTTTGACATGGGGGGCGGCTTTGAGGAGTGCAAAAATAATCTTTTCTCGGTCAGAGAAGTCATGGACCGAGAAATACCCTTCAAACAAATTTAACCATCTGTCTACAGCGTCTGCATCTATTTTTCCTTCAAATATAGGAATGTCAAAGTTTACCTGTACCTTGAAGGGAGTGGCGCCTCCAGAGTGGCTGTTGGATGCAGATGCGCCATATGTGGGCAGTCGTTGGAGGATTTGAGCAAAGTTATCCATCATCGCGTTCCTTTGTTTCTCGAGGGCCTCCTCGAGCAGTATTTTGATAGGATCTCCTGCTCCCTCGTCTTTCTTTTCTTACGCCATGGGAGGTCGTCGGGGTTTGCGAGGCTAATCTTGTAAGGGTTCAACCAGATTGAGCCCTAACTCCCTATACCCTGACCACGTTGGGGACATGCAAAGAAAAACAAAGAAAGAGCAGGATGCCAGCTCCTCTAACCTGGCAGCTAGTTTTATGCGGGAACGCAACGAGAATACGAGACAACCATGAACATGAATGTCTTTGGTGGAAATAATGCTTCATTTCATTAATATCAAACTGAGAAATATGCTTCGGGCCATAATGAATAAATAGCTAGGGTGTTGGTGGCGAATCTGGAAAGAGAGATGTGATGGATACGGACCCTGGGCGTGTTTAATGGGGGCTCGGGACTCATTGTGTGGGAGACAATGGGGGCATCAAACTTCCAAAAACTGCTTCAGGATGGGCGGCGTAAGGCTTCTATGGGCCCCGTTAAGGTAAATTGGTGGTTCAACTTCCAAGAGCGTACTTTGACATTAGTCTCCAGTTTGACGCTCAATGGCTGGAAGATCATGAAGGAGTAAAACTTTTGAACGAGCAACATCAATCCATGGATCCATGTTGTTCTCCGTTTTCCCAAAAAATGTCGTTTAGGGCCTCAAAACGGCTCTGGAAGTTCAGGACTCAAAAAACTGCTAAAAATAGTAAGTTTTGTTGCAACTTGAAAACTGAAAGAACTGATGGTGGGGGTTCAAATAGAATAGGTGGGTGGCCACCAATATCCACCTGGATCATTAAGGCCCCAAAACGGCTCCGAGAGTGGAGGACCCGAAAACATACTAAAAATAGTAAGTTGTGCTGAATGTGAAAAGCTGCAAGAATTGATGGTGTTGGTCCAAATGGAATAGGTGGATGGCCATCGATATCCACCTAGATCATCAAGGAAATAACTTTCACTTTGGATGCATCTAATAATAGTTGGATTCTTAGATGTAGGAGACTTCCTAAGAATGTTTTCAGGATTTTCAACTATTGGAGGAGGATTTGGGTCAGGATGGGATCTAGTATGGATTCTTCTAGAAGCCGGGATTTGGACCCAAACAAGTCAGAAAAGTTTTTTTAGAGGTATAATAGTCTTAAGACACAAACCAAACTGTAAAAGAGATACTTAACTCATAAAGTATTCTTGACTGGGTGATGTTTTGATGATAGGCTAAGTTTCTCAGTGGAGTCAATGGAAATCACTAGAGTCACCAGGTGGAGGATTTTTACTTGTTTTATAGGAATGGTTGTTTTCCACCATCAATCAATCAGGAACCATTCTTGGTTGACACTTGATTCATTTTAAACTAATGAGGTTTTCTGAGTTTGAGTGAATCTGAAATGTTTATAACTCAATATCCCCGGTATGGTCGCCACTATGTTGGCTCCCTATGATTTGCTAGAATGGTAAGAACAAACACTGCAGGGGCCACATCACCAACCACTTTGGAATCCAAGGACCTAGCCTTCCCGGATTCAGAGAGGGATCTCTCTATAAAGGTGTTTTCAATTGATATATCTTTATGTTCTTTGTTTTAAGATATTAGGCTAGTTATGAAGTTCTAAGGAATTGTTTTTTTTTTGTTGGATTAAATGATGGATTGAAGGATCAATGGTGTGACTGATTGAGGAAATGTTTAACTGAAACAAATAGACCATAAGAAACACCAATCCATTGGGCAATGGAGTCATAAAAGGATTTAATTGGTCATCAACTCTGCAAGGTCTTTCATAGGGAAAGCTAACTATATCAAATGGATTCTTTAGATTAGGCTGTGATATGAAAAATTAATAATTTGTGAAGGCAGCAAAGCTATAGTCAGTTAAGAATCTTCTAGCTCTACTTAGACAAGAAAATCCTTTTAAGGTAACTGTTTGAAGCAAGCCAAAGGATAGGTCAAACCATAAATCTCTTTGGACAAGCCTTTAATAAGCAACCTTTTAGACAACAATCCAGCAATCAACAGACTACTTTCAGAGAAAGAAAACATATAAGATAACAACAAGAGTGGCCTAAGATCAAACAGAAATAATCTAATCTGCTTTTGAAAACTCTCAAAGACTCTTCAAAGCAACATTTCAAGGCAGACCAAAGGGCAAGGCATACCATAGACCTCTCTGGTTTTAGACTTTAGTAAGCATACTTTAAAGAAAGATCCTAAAAACAACATCTCAATTCTTACTCAAAGGAACATGGGTTCACCAAAATTTCCTTGGTTTCACTCTATTGAATCATTTCCAAGAAAACAAGCTAGATGTAACTAGAAAGCAATTAAGAATCTTCTAATCAGACCTTGCAAAAGAAAACACAAACATAAAGAATACAGACAGAAATAGGGTGCTAAACAGCAAATCCTAATCTAAAAATTTTGCTTCTTTATCAGATAAAGATGAACATAATGAAAACATAAAGAGAAACAATAACAATTAGGAAAACTTCACCATTGATATAGCTCAAGTATCCTGTGAACATGCTTGTATTATTGATGATCAAACCAATTACATCACTCCATGTACAATAGCTCTCTGCAACTCAGAGCTTTATTTGGTTCAGTCTAGCATTCCTCAACTAGCCTAACAGCAGAAATCAGTCCAATAACATCAAGTAACCAACATTTGAAATGAAGCTCATATGAAATATTTATATGCAAAATGAGGAGGTGCTGCTAACCTAGGGTGTTAAAATTTTATTTATTACAGAATTAATGATTTTGACCTTTGAGACCATGCAAGGCCCAAGGAAAAAATATCTGAAAGAGTTACTCTGAAATAATAACTTCTGAGTTATTTTTAGTTGAAATTTTTGACTTTTAAGGTTTAGTAATAACTTTGTAATAACTGTTGAGCTGCTTCAAAAATATCTCTGACTGTGCAATAACTGTTTGATGCCTTTTTTGAAAATAATTCTTATAGGTGGAAAATTTGTCTTTGAAAGAGTAACTGCCTCTTTGTTTGAGTTATCCGAAGTTTTCATTAGGTAATATGTCCTTGTTTTATTCAACAAACTTCTATATTAGGCCTTTTAACCTTGATTTAGCTTTAATAATCTGCATCATTGTCTTTTTTCCTGTTTATGCTTTATAACTGCATTATTCCTCATCCCTTTATCTTCAAACCTTTGACTTTTCATCTTAAAACAATGTTTAAAAGGTTAATCTTCTATTTATCTTTTTTATCAGTAACTTAACCCTTTAACCTTCCTGTTCTTCCTTTTCTTCATTTCTCCGCTGACTTTATCTGTTTCTTGTGTGCAGGTAGGGTTCCTTCATGGCAGAAGGGTTTATAACCCATCAATGATCATGATACATTGATGGGTTGACTCCTTTGTATAGATCCTCGGTCTTTTATCTTCATTGGCCTCTTGGATCATCATCTAGAGGTTTATTTATCATTTAAATGCCTCTAAGGGCTTCTGCCGCCATTAAACCTACAACATACAAACAAATTTAATTTAAAACCTGTGGGATTGGTTTAAACTACAACTTTTTGGGTTTCGGAGGGTTTAGGGGTGATTCACAGAGGAATAGAGGGTGTAGGAGAAAGGTTTTGTAGGCGGGCTTATGAAGAAAATGCAAGCGAATGCGAGGAAATTTGAATTTCGGCGCGCAGAGGAGGAGTTGGTTTCGCAAAACCACAGCGGTTTATCATGCAGGGTATAGGTAGTAAACGGTTTTGGGAGGAGGCAACGCGATACCATTGGGCGGCTGCCGCGTGTCTAGGGCAAAACCGCCCTTTTAACGTGGATAGGGGCCATTAACCTTCGGCATCGTATTCCACGTGAAACGAAATCCGGACCATCAGATCTCAAGGAGCGAGATCGACGACATGGGTGGAGCTTGAGGAATGGGTGCAGGTTTGATGGAAGGGAAAGTGGGGTACAGGTGGAAAATGATGATTGGGGTGAGGGATTTGAATGGAAGGTGGGGCCAGGTGTGGTGACGTATGTGTTTTGTTGGGTAGCGGGTTAGTTTATATGCAAGGGGGGATGGACGACAATTGTTGGATTGGGGGAGTGGGTCTTCGATCAACGGTGGAGGTGGCTCGGGGAAGGATGAAGCGAGATAAAGAAATGAATGGGCGGAGGCATAATTTATATGCAGGAGGGGGCTTGAGCACGGGTGAAGGGAATGGTCCCATGGGGGTAGAGGGGACCAGAGGTCGAGAAAGGAAGGGGCTAGGGCTTAGCGGAGGGTCGGGGTTTAGGGTCACGTGGGTTGAAGGGGGCTGGGGCTTAAGGCCTATAATATGAAAAACAACATTTTTAACATTAAAAAAAAGGGTTTTTATGAGACTTTGAAGGGTTCTGATAGGTTAGAAATTTAGGATAAAACAATGTAAAAGGGGTTTTTACATAGTTTTAAGGGTTTTTATGAGAAAATGATGTATGAGGGGGGATTTTTGAGGGGTTTTAGAGAAAAATGAAGAAGGATAGATGAGGGTGTGAGTAGAGGGGTGAATGAGGGAATTTAGGCCTAAAAATGGAGTTTCCTGCAGAGCAGCAGGGTGAACTTTGAGGAGGCATAAAGATAGGAAATTTTAGTGAAAAATAGTCAAATTTAGGATGATCAAGGTAGTGGGACTTCTAAAGGTAGCTGATAGGAAAATTATGCTATATTTAGGTGCTTGTAGGACATCCACAGTCATCTAATGAAATCTGTAGAATACAGGAAGATAACACTGGGAAAGACACTACATCCATCTGTATTTGATGGATGATGCACATGAACTATTTGATGGTTGATGCACATGCACATGTGCAACATTATATTTTCAATATATTTAGTCTTAAATTTACTTTTTTATATATAGTCTTATCTAGATGCACTCATATATAACTTGATACTTGATACTTGTGAGATCAACAAATTTTGGACATATTTTATGTGAACTACATTTGGTACATATGAATGTGATATATAATGTTTTTAAAACTTAAGTTTTGGATGGTTGAACTACATTTGGCATGTGAAGTAATGTTACAGTGTTATATATAATTTGTTTTGTTTTTAAAACTCAAGTTTTGGATGGTTGTACTACATTTGGCATGTGATGTGAAGTAATGTTGTGTTAAATAATTTGTTTTGTTTTTAAAGTGTTATGGTTGAACTACATTTGGCATGTGAATTAATGTTACTTGATACTTGATACTTGTGATGTATAATGTTTTGTTTTTAAAACTCAAGTTTTGATACTTGTGATCTATAATGTTTTGTTTTTAAAAAGTTTTGATACTTGTGATCTATAATGTTTTGTTTTTATAACTCAAGTTTTGGATGGTTGAACTACATTTGGCATGTGAAGTAATGTTGCGTTATAATTTGTTTTGTTTTTAAAACTTAAGTTTTGGATGGTCAAGAACTACATTTGGCATGTGAAGTAATGTTGTGATCTATACTAATGTTTTGCTTTTGAAAAACTCAACTTTTGGATGGTTGAACTACATTTGGCATGTGAAGTAATGTTGTGTTATACTTTTTTTGTGTTTTTAAAACTTAAGTTTTGGATGGTTGAACTACATTTGGCATGTGAAGTAATGTTGTGATCTATATTAATGTTTTGCTTTTGAACTACATTTGGCATGTGAAGTAATGTTGTGTTATAATTTGTAAATTGTTTTTAAAACTTAATTTTTGGATGGTTGAACCACATTTGGCATGTGAAGTAATGTTTTGATCTATAATGTTTTGTTAAATTAAAACTTAAATTTTAGATGGTTGATTTACATTTGGCATGTGATATAATGTTAAATGTTTTTATTGGATAGTTGAACTACAATTGGCATGGCATGTGAAGTAATGTTGTGATATAATCAAAAAGTTTTTAAAACTCAAGTTTTGGATGATTGAACTACATTTGGCATGTGATTATGATATTATGTTTTTCTTTTAAAATTCAGGTTGTCGTTTTCCAAACAAAAAACAAATCACATGAATATATGTACATGTAGAAATGATTTTACACATATTTGAATATATATGTTAAAACAATTGAAGTACAATACATATTGATGTGTGTGTGTGTGTGTGTGTGTGTATATATATATATATATATATATATATATATATATATATATATATATAAACAATCATAAGATTTTAGGTCTTGTTAGATGTGTCAAACAATCATAAAATTTTAAAAATGCATTCTATAATGTATATATATCCAGTACGTGCAACATTTTCCATCAATGCATATATAGAAAAGCTACTTTCAATTAATTCCATTCTAGAACATATATATCCAGTACGTGCAATATTTTTCATCAATGCACATAGAAAATATACTTGAACAATTAATTGCATTCTAGAACATATATATTTAGTACTTCAACATTTTTCATCAATGCCAATAGAATTTAGTTACTTTTAGTTAATTGCATTCTAGAACATATATATCCAGTACGTGAAACATTTTTCATCAATGAACATAGTAAAACTACTTGAACAATTAATTGCCTAGAACATGTATATATCCATTACGTGCAACATTTTTCATCAATTCACATAGGAAAACTACTTTCAGTTAATTGCATTCTAGAACATATATATCTAGTACTTGCAACATTTTTCATTAATGCACATAGAAAAGCTACTTTCAGTTTTAATTGCATTCTAGAACATATATATATATATATATATATATATATATATATATATATATATATATATATATGTATGTATATATATATATATATATATATATATATATATATATATATGAAACATTTTTCATCAATGCAAGTATAGAAAAACTACTTTCAGTTGATACTACTGTGCATGTACCAAAACAATTTGTACATGTGAAAACACTTGCACAGATAACATAACAAGGAAGCTCAATTTTTAGTACAGTTCTGGAAGTTCTAAAACATAATCCAAAGAGAAGAAATTATTGGGCAGTTCAATCAAAACAAATTTAATGCAATGCCATCTTCAATGATCCGTTCATGATCGGATTTTTACATTCTCCATTTCTTAATTTTCGTTCTTTTCTTTTATTGAACCTCTATCAACTTTATGTGTGTTTCACACACCAAGTGACTATATTGACAACTTATGACATCAGGTTCATAGTCTTCAAAGTAAACAAAATCCCCACTTTGATTAGTTTGTCTGAAAAAATAACCTTTCAGTATAATAGATCCTCTTTGTCAGTAGGTGAAATTATAGCAAAAACATCTCCTGCACAACAAAACAGACTTAACAAACTTATGTATTTAAATTTATTTCTAGATATCTATCATTTGAAAGCAATTCAAATGTTACCTTCTCTAACAAGATCATAAACTCGATCACCATCAGATGATATTGTAGTCTCCTTTGATTGCATTTCTTCAAACATTGCAATGGACATTTTCCCCTTTGTATTTAGCTCTGTATATTTCCAATCTTTTACATACATTTATTTTTCACAAACATCATTGGATTCTGTGTTTTCTATGCAAACATGACAAAAACAAGAATATTTTCTTTTATCTAATGCAAACACATTTGTGGACAACTTTGTTTTAATTGAATGCAATTTTCAAGTCCCTTTTGTTGTTTCAACGTCATTTCAAATTGATCTATCTACATCTTCGATCCCAATATGCCAAAAAAACCTATCTATGGAAAATTCAAAGAATAATGTAAATATGATATCAGAAAACCATCAAAGACAATCATTGTGATAAATGTACACTGTTTAAAATTAGATATCCAATAAAAATTAAATTGACTGCACCTTCGCACTTCCCTTGATCGGTTAGTCTCATGGCTTAGGGCAGCGATGCACCATTGAACAACTTCTTTAGCGTCCACAAGTCGGCTTGCATAGGGGTTCATTTGATATCTTCGAATTTCTCGTTTTATGCATGCCCCTACACTGTCATGTTCTCCTTTTCCATGGTCAGTCTCAAAGAAATTCCAACAATGTTTAATGCAAGTTTTCCTATAAAGACAACACAACCAAAAGAATGATAGTGAAGATTTGAATTGACCTATGCATCCATATGACCATATCCAATGTTCATTGCATTTTATTCCACGAATTTTCAAGGAGTCATAAATCTTTCCAAAACAGTGTTGTACAAAATATGTATCATGTTTACGATCATCACTGATATAAAAGTGATATTCTTTAATAACATGTCGATTTTCACTGGTGCTTTCTATATGATCGACGTTTTTTTCAGCGTGTCTACATAGAATATGGATGAGCATGGAGACTTGGTTAGAATGATAGTATTCACTCTGAATTTCTTTTTGTGGAACAAATGTGTAGTTTTCTACAAAATCAATTACTGAAAAAATGGTCCCTGGTGGAATAAATTCATGGGATTTTTTGAATTGCAAGTCTTTCCATCAAGCTCTATGGGAATTCTTGGTGTATTTATAAATTTTTGCCTCAAACTTTCTCAAAAAATCTATCACAAAAATTACTTCTTCTTGTAATTCAATTCTTTTAGCACTATTTGAACCTTGAATCGATGTATGGATATATTCATATCTCTTCCATTTCAATTTCACGTTGGACAATGATTGATTATTTATATCCATAAGATATTTGTTTTGGAATTTAGTCAAATTTCCACAATCATCGCATTTTTTACCACCAACACATTTCTTTTTTTAAAATAATTCATCGCTTTCTCTTTCACATAGAATTTGAGATATGAAATCATAGATAGTGGAAGGAGGAGGTGAATACTTCCAAAATTTTCTACCAAAATTAAGGAATGTGTCATAATATAACTCAAATTCCACATGATAACGACAACAACAAGTTTCGCCTATGGTGATAGGTTTTACATACCATGTTTTTTGTTGAACAAAAGCATTGATTGGGACATGAATTTCATGATTCTCTTCTTTGAACTTGTTGAACAACTCTATCTGAGTGGTTTCCAAGAGTTTTTTTTCATGTTCTTCGTACTGATTTCATGCTATTCTTCTTCACATCTCATCCCTTGCATTTGGCGAAACACGTGAATTTTTCTTCCAATATTCATATATTGTTTTTTAAACATTTTCTCCAAGTCTATCTTTGTATGTTTGCCTACAAATAGCTCTGCAACAAGCGAGTTCATCATTTACATCTATTTGCAACCAAAATTTCCGATGTTTGTGCAAATTTTTTCGTGAGAATGGAAAATTTTAGGGGCTAATATTCGCAGGTGGGCTAATTTTCCATGATTTTTGGAAAAAAAAGATTCGCCAATTTCCATTTTTTATAAAAATGATTTGCCCAAATTTTATAATATAAAATTATTTTACATTAAAAATCACCAATATTATATAGAGAGTATATATAAAATCATTATAAATTTCAATAATTTTACAAATAAATCAATAAACATTTTATAGTTTGCATATTAGGTACTAGTGATTTTTGCAAATTTTTTAAACTTCAAAATAATTTAAATAATTTATGTCGTTAGACTTGACGAGTCGTCGACGCAAAAAACAATTCAGCCAAACTTTTTTTAAGAGTTCAGCTGAACTAACACATCTGCAATTACATAGAACCAAGCACTGAATACATATCTTCAACTTTGGACTGATTAAACTCCATGAAACATTATGAATTAACTGTCAGAACCAAAACAAGCATTTTTAGAATTCAATCTACTTTCAGGAAATATAATTTTTATGGAATTTCATAAATATTTACTAATTTTAATTAATTTTGTAATAAAATGGGTGCAAACAATTTCTGAAGGTCATTATGATTCATTGAAATCATAATTCTGTATCTTCCAAAATACACTGTAAAAAAAGTTGAAAAAATTATGGTGCATTACATTGGTCTGTCGTCTGTAATGGGTAGTTTTCAGATTTTTAGTTTATAACTTATAAGAAATTTTGTGTGTCGTGAAACATATTCAAAATATGCAGTTTTTTCATATTGGACCAGTTCAAAAAATTCTAGTAATTATGATATGCATCAGTTGGCTTTGTAAATATAACGAAACCAAAATAGACTCTGTCTAGATTGTTGTAGCACATTTTGTTTCTCAAAAACACAAAGTTTCAAAGAATACAGCAGTGCGTATTAACATGACTTCTTATGATTCTTTTGATTGTTAAAAAACACACACTCAAAGAAACGCTAAGTTGACATATCAAATGTGTATAAAAAAATTCCAAAAAATAAGTAAATGAAATTCTAAACAAAAAAATTGTTTTGGCTTGCAGAAAGTTGAAAAAAAAAATGACATTTTTTTTCTCAAAAAAGGGCAAAAAGTGTAACCCAACTTCACATTTTCACCCTGTACATTTGGACTTATGTGGTCCTTTAAGAACGTATAAATCCACAGGTAAATTGTATTTCATGATAACCATTGGTGATTTCAGCATGATGATGTGGTTTTCTTTTTTAAGAGAAAAAACATAGGCCTTTGAGAAGTTTAAAGACTTCAAAACAATGGATGAAAATGAGTTAGGCTATAAAATCAAGTGCATAAGATATGATAATGGAGGTGAGTTTACTTCAAAATAATTTGATTACTTTTGCAAGCAACACGGCATCGAAAGGAAGTTTACCATAACAAGGACTCCACAATGGAATGGTATTGCAAAGACAACCAATAAATCGGTTCAATAGTTAGCCAGAGCCATGATGGTAAAAAGAAATATTCAACAAATATTTTGGGCTGAAGCCATTCACAAAACAGTGGTGATTCCCTACAAAGCAACAATCAATCATTATATATTCAATCATTTTAGAGTGTTTGGAAGCAAGTGCTACATCAAAAGGAATTCTGACAAGCTTGGTAAGTTTGATGCAAGGGATGATGAAGGCATTTTTCTTGGATACTCTCAAAATAACAAGGGTTATAAATGCTACAACAGAAAACAAAGAGGATAGTTGATTGTATTAATGTCAAAGTGGATGAGCACATTGAATTTGAAGTCTATCAGACAGTAAATACCAGCTCCATTGATCTAGTCAACAATGTGGAGAAGGTTGATAATCCACTTTTAGATGAAGACAATGAAGATCCTCTTAGTCCTTGATCAAAGGATTTTGCAAGGTATGTGCAAAAAAACCACACAACTAATCAAATTATTGGTGATTTAAATACAAGTGTGTTGAAAAGAAGAAGACTACTAAATCACCCTACTTGAACACATATAGCCTTGTTATCGATGATAGAACCAAAGGATGTTTCACAAACCATCCAAGACGATAATTGGTTAAAAGCCATGGATGAAGAGATTGATCAAATCGAGAAAAATTAGACTTGGGAACTTGTTCCAAGACCAGTAAAAAGGAATGTGATAGGCACAAAGTGGGTCTTCAGGAACAAATTGTATGAGTGTGGTGAAGTGGTAAGAAATAAGGAAATATTAGTTTACAAAGGTTATGCACAAATTGAAGGTCTAGACTTTGGTGAAACCTTTACTCCTATTGCTTGATTAAGAGCTATCAAAATGTTTTTTGCATTTTCTTGTTTCAAGAAATTAAAGATATATCAGATGGATGTCAAATCTTCTTTTTTAAATGGATATTTATAAGAAGTTTACATTGAGAAACTAGATGGTTTTCAATTGTCAGAACAATTGGAGTATGTTTGCAAGATGAAAAAGGCCTTGTATGGTCTCAAGCAAGCCCCATGGGATTGGTATTGTAAGTTGGATAGTTACTTTCTCAAGTGTGGTTTTAAAAGAGGTGCAATTGATAGTAATTTATATGTTAAAAATATTGATGGAAAATTAATAGTGGTGGTTTTCTATGTTGAATATATTATTTTTTCCAGTGATTCAGATCAACTAACTTGCCAGTTTGCAACTGATATAAAGGTTGAATTTGAGATGTATATTCTTGGATAGCTTTCTTATCTCCTTGGTTTACAAATTACCAAGTCTTCCAATGAATATTTATCTCACAAAGCAAGTATCTCAAGGAAGTATTTAATAAATTTGGCATGGAGGAGTGTTCTTTGGTAAGCACCCAAATGGTTACAAGCTATCTATTATTGGTAGCCACTTATATTTGATGGCCTCAAGACCAGACATTATGCAGACAATTGGTATTATTGGAAGATGTCAAGTAGGCCCTAGACAAAGCCATCTTCTAGCAGGAAAGAGGATTCTCAGATATCTTAGAGCCACAATGGACAAGCAACTTTGGTACCCAAGAGTTAAATATTTTTCACTAATTGTTTATACTCATGTTGATTGGTCAGGTGATGTAGATTATCGAAAGAGCACTAGTGGTGGTGCTTTCTTTCTTGGTGAATGTCTAGTTTCATGGTTAAGCAAGAATCAAGCATCAATCTCTCTCTCTACCGCTGAAGCAGAATATATAATGATAAATTCTTGTTGAACTCAACTCTTATGGATGAAGTAGACTCTACAAGATGTATAAGTATTATATGATCAACTTATTCCTATGATCTGTGATAATACAAATGTCATCAACATGTCCAAGAATCCTATTTTTCACTCAAAGACAAAGAATATTCCAATCAAGTACAATTTATTAAGAGAGAAAGTTGCAAATTAGATTTTCAAGCGGAAGTATATACATACAAAAGAGTAGGTTGTCGATATATTCACCAAATCTCTCCCAAGAGATCAGTTTTAGTATTAAATGCAGAGACTCGGAGTAGTTCCTCTTGCCTCCCTCCATTAGATCTTCCTAAAAATGAAGAAAGGTAGCTCGAAAATCACTCAACATATCAAGATGAAATTTGGTAGGTCCACAAGATCAACAAGACAGAGGGAGAAAGGTTACAGGGGAAACCCATTAGTTTCTTTGTCATTGATGTCAAAGGGGAAGAATGACCTTCAAAAAAGAAGATGAAGATTCGGGGAGTCTCCAAACAAAATAAAAAGGGGGAGAGGTAGAAAAAAGAAGGATAAGTACATCAATGGAGGATAACCACAAAGAAACAATCCAATAAAGAGCAACATTTACAAGAGGATAAGAAGAAAAGTGTGTAGTACACTTGTTTTTGCTTCTATGCTTGAGTTGATGTGATATTGTTTTGTTTGTTTACTTATGGTGTTGCCGTCAATAGTAAAGGGGGAGAATGATAAAAATATATTTTAATTGATGGAAAAGGTGAAGAAGATGATTGCAAAGGCATAAGTAGTTGCAAAGAAATCAGCTCAAGTATGGCAAGGGAAATTATGGGTGTGGTGACTTTGAAGCCATTTTCAATTTAGTAAATCGGCTCAAGTGTACTTGGGATCCACTGAGATTGATAAAGCTCGAAAAGAGTTTTCCAACAATATATTTGATCTGAATTGGATCATTATATTTTTTTCGTCCATCTCGATGAGTTTGGAGTGGAAAATGTGGAGGAATCAACTCGCGGGACCGTTTTTACCTGCGGGATCCAGCTTGGCAAAACGAGGTCAGAAACCTTCCGGGGGCGATTTGAGGCATCAAATAATATTTTTTGGGATTAAAAATTTGTCGCTTTGGTGAGACACCATTTCATGTTATTCCACATACAACTATCTTTCCAACGACACAAGAAGCACGCCAATCGAAGTCTGTGTGCAAAATTTATGCCACTCAAAAGTTGACCTTCCTGTTTTCACACCTACAATTCGGGAGGTTGTCGCATCAGTCGCCATTATTAATGGAAAAATGGGCTAGCCATGTGATTATTATGTAAAATACTTTAGAATAATCTATATTTTAACTCTAGTTAAGTTTTGATGTAGTCAAAATTAACCACTAGTAGGCTATCGACCTGTTTATAACCAAGGCACTAGGAGGAAGAGGCATGCCATTCTTTTGAGAGCATTTTGTTCCATAGCTGAGCAAAGATAGCTAGAAGAGATAGGAGGTATATCACACAAAGAGTATCTATGCACTGTAGTAGCCCACAAGCCACATGCATTACTTCTTTGTATCTGTAGCCATATTTCCAGACAGAGAAAGGGAGCGAAGCGGCCTCACCTCCCAGTTGGGTTTTATCCCGAAAGGGTTTCCCAAAGAGCATATTTTGTGTCTTATGTGTGTGTGAGAGAGATTTGATTTCATCGTTCTCTACTTTTCTACATAATTTCCATTCACATGCATGCACTAATTCCAGTTAAATATACAAATCTAGAATTTTAATAAAACTGTAATAGTGTAAAATTTCAGTATTTTAATATATTATTATCAGCTTTGTTGTGACGAACTATCTAGTGGAATATCCACGTCTGTTTATGGATCAAATATTGAACTATCTATGTTTTCCAAATTTAATTTAATTTTAGAAAATACAAAACAAATGAATAATGTTAAGAAGATAAATTATCAATGTTAAACTATGTTGTAAAGGAAATGTATTGTGAGTTAATGGATTAATTTTAATTATTTAATAAGAATTATATATAAGAGGTATTTAAAAATATATATATATATATATATATATATATATATATATATATATAGTACAGAGAAATCTAGTATTTCACATAACACATGGCTACTACTAGTAAATCTATGGGGTTTAGGGTTTGTTCTTCTCCCTAGATAGAGTCACAACTCATAATTTGAATTTTGAGTCTCACTTTTCTCAAAGATAACACATGGCTACTACTAGTAAATCTATGGGATTTAGGGTTTGTTCTTCTCCCTAAATCGAGTCACAACTCATAATTTGAATTTTGAGTCTCACTTTTCTCAAAGTTCACATTACTTTGATCACCATTTAAACCACCTACAAAAACTAATATTATATATATTTAATATTCAAATATATTTATATTATTTTATTTTTTATTTATATTTATAAAAATGTCTTAATTGATATTATTATATTATATGATGAAAATGATTTCCATAATAATAAAACTCTAAAAGATTAAAGAAACAATATTCGTTACCGAAGAGTAATTATAAAAGCTTAAAAGTACCAAGGTTTCATTAGAGAGAGTACATAAGCCCAAATGTCAAGAAAAAGATTGATTGTGGGAGATGAAGCTATGAAACAATCACTATACATCATGTAATGATTATCCCAAGAGATGCTTTATGATTTATTCTTTATAACTATATTATTTAATTAGGTTTAAAGTACAAACACACTCATAGGTTCAAAATTTCTCAATTTAGTATTTTTAAGTTTTAAATTATTTTATGTTTTCAATTAAGTGTTACTTTTATAATATTATAATTTAAAAACTAAAGAATAATGTTGTCATTAAATGCTATGTTCAGATACTATTGGGAAACTCAAAGAGTATCATCATGGTTTTCATTAAAGAAAAATAAAGAAAAAGCAAAAGACGTAAACGATATATTTCTATTTTAAAATGTGAACCTAATGTTTTCCTTTCCTTTAAAAAAAAGTGTATCTAATGCTTTTCTTTCCAACAGAATTCTACCAAAACAAGACCCTAATAATGGAAGACACTTTAAAAAAATTAGAAATGGGTTAAAAAAATTTAAAAAATGGAAGTGTGTTTTTTAAAGAAAAATACAGAAAGGGATAATAAAAATAAAAATAAAATTGCACGCCAAGATAATTATCAAAATCCATTTGATATGTTAAGTTTTTTTTTACGCACTTCATATTTGAAGTTATTAGTAATTTTTAATGGTTGATATTAAAAACTAATGAAATTAAATCATTTTCATAGACTAATTAGTATAATAAATTTTAATTTGTATTTAATTTTATTATTAAAATTGTGAAATTTTGAAATGTATCAAATTATTTTCTTATATACAAAATTGTAGTTTACATATAATTTACTCAAAATATGCAATAATTAAAAGATTTTTAGATATATATGTAATATTTTAATAACTTAAAAAAAAAACATTTAAAATTTAATGAAAGATATGGTGATTTTTAGCTTTTTTCAATTAAATATTAAAAGAAAATGAATCATGTTTTCCAAGGTCTTTATCCTTTATGTTAAGTTTCACTATCACAACCGATTGAGGATGGGTCTCGTCAGCGACGTGATCTAGGATTAAACCTCACGAGGGTGGTTGTGTCTATTGTATGGGGAGGAGACATGCTAAAAATTTCATTAAGCTTAGGGCTAGTGTGGCCCAAGTTGTGTGCAATCCTCGGGTGACTTTGAAGGATTAGATGCCACTCGGTCACAGTTTCTCAAGCCATAGGTCAAGCCTGAAGGATCACAAACAACTTGACAAAAAAAAGGAAGGTCCTTATCCTTTATAAATGGATGGAATGTCTCCTCCTTGCCCCATGAGCAGCATTGACTAAAGCCTTTGGTTAGAGGCCCTTGACTAAGATACTTTGTTAAATTTATAACCATGTTTCTCAGTGTATCACATTCATCTTCTAGAGTGGCGGTTTGTTGTTTTAATTGAACAAACTTACTAATGACTAAGGAAATTTAGAAAGTACATTGATGCTTGTTTTAATAAATTTATTGAGATAATGAAGAAAAAGTAATCCATATTACAATGAATAAATTTTTCATACATTTAAGAAAATTCTTTGATCTTCTTATAATTCTAGTAATTACATGTAATCCACAGAGACAACACACAAAGGAGCACCAACCCTAAAATATTTCCTTTAAGATACATCTGTATCAAGAAAACAACCCCACAATTTCAAAAACTAAATAACCCCAAGATGCCATCAAATCTAATATTTGGAATGTTGTTAATATTGAAATGTTGTTAAATCCACTAAGCTTAAGCACAATAAAGCCAATAAGCTAGGCTTGTAAAAAAAACCTAAAACAGCAAAATACAATTATATTTATCACTGAGATCACTTAAAATAAGTAAAAAAAACCTCAAAAATGTTGAAACTCCAGAAAACCACATAAATGGAGAGTATCCAAAAACCAAAACATGTATGAACTCATGCATAAAGTATACTTGTAATTAAATAATATACTCAATAATATCATCAAATAATAAAAATAATCAGTATATATATAATCAAACTTCCACTAATATATTATATTTCAAATCATCAAATTATAACGATAACCAATTTAAATAATTTAATATGTAAATTAATAGTATATTAAAATAATTTTAAATTATAGCATAATAAATTTCAATATAAGATTATAAGTCATAGAATAGAGATCTTTTGTTTTATTGATAAAACTCAATATAGTTGTGAAATATATTTCACTTACATCCTATTTGATATATTTTAATGTATAACTGTGTTCCCAATACAAAATTTATAATATAAAATAATTTATATTAAATTATATTACATAAAATATTAAAAATAAATTTCACTTCCATCTTATAAAAATGGTCTTAATTCATTTGTGTAATATAAATTATGACATACTACCATTAACGTAACATATTTAAACTAATCTAAATTATAATTGCAAATAGACTTAACCAATTCATTATAGACCTCCAATAAGATAATTGCTTCGAATGGTCTACTAACTTGACTTGATGTGAAAGTGGTACATGATAATCAAACCAACACAAATAGTTATTGAAGAATGTTTGAATCAATCTCCTATGCATGGGATGTGTGATGTAGTGTTTATTTATCATAAAATTAAAAGATATTTTATTACTAATTTAGTAATATTGTTGTTTAGTATTTTTTTATTATGTAAATTGCAATTAATAATAATAATAATAAATTTTAATATAATTTTAACTTGATATATTTTAAAATTTTGATGTATAATCATATATAATTTTATTTTGAATTTAAATTTATATATTAAATTTTATTTTGAATTAAAAATAAATAAAACTAATCGCTTGCTCATATAATATACGAGTAATAGATATAATATACGAGTAATAGATATAATGTTAGAGATTTTGTATTTATCTTATATAAAAATGTTATAAAATAAAATTAAAATAAAATATTTAATAATATTTTAATTTTGAAATGAGTTATAGTTTTTGGGTAAGCAATGGTAGTTCTCATGTTATTGTAACAAAGCTTATTTGTTAATAATGTGTTAAGAATAAGTTTTAATTTAGAAAATGTTATAAAATAAATTTATTTATAAAATATTTTGATTTTAAATGATTTATGGATTTTGGCATGGTATTGATAAGTCACATATTGACAATTCAATTTAAAACCACATAAAATTAGTCATCAACCAATTAAGAAAAATAAAAAATAAATATACATATATATATATATATATATATATATATATATATATATAATTTTTCAAAATATTTAGTTTAATATTTTTTTTCCAATAATAAATTTCATAGAATTTCTTTAAAATTTTCGAAACTAAAGTCAAAATAAAAAAACAATAGTGTGTATAAAAATGGAAGATGAAATAAAAATACTTATAATAATTTTTAAAATAAGATAATTTGGTAAGAGTGAAAGTAAAAATAGTAGACAACAATTGTCTATAGGTTCATTCTACAACTTAGTATGAGGGAGATGTGTAATTCCTTCCATACTATATGAGGGAGACGTGTAATTCTTTCCATACTCAACATTGAGTTTAAATGTGTTCCTTTTAAAATAAAAATAAAATATTTTCTAAATTAAAAAACAATGTGGAGTATAATAAATAACCAAAATCAATATGCATATTTGGTTAGTTTTAATTAAAAGTATTGAAAACATCAATAATCTCACTCTCATTGTGAATGCTATATTAGTTGTTGATCACAACTCAATATGAAGGATCTCTCGATTTGTAGTTGATCTTACAACCTAGTATGAAGGAGATGTGGTAATGTCCTAAAATTATTTCACTTTCAATCTCAACCATATATATTTCTATATAGCAACATAATTTTATATCGAAAATAAAAAGAGATAAAGTAATTAATAGTAAAAAATATAATGTATAATCCTTATACTTTTTTAAAATATTTCAGTAAATAGAACATTTCAATGTTAATTAATATTTATGTGTATTTAAATATATGTTAATAATAAAAATTAAAATTAAATCATTTTAATTTAAACAATGTGGTTTAGAGACAAAATATTTCAATGTTGATGTTAAGTAAATATTTCCAAGTCAATTATGTAAATATTTTTACATTTTAGTTTTTTTTTATATATTTTTAATCAAATTTGTCTTTAATCTATCCATTTCATGTTTAAGTTACACAATTTAGCTAGAAAAGAAATTTTCAAAACATTAAATTTATTTATACATTTAAAAATAAGATTTAAATAATAAAATCATTAAAAAAAAATTTATATATATATATAAACTATGAATTTACCAAATGCCAATCTATAAACTATTTCTTAAATATAAATATTTTTTCAAATTTTAAATTCTAAAAATAATATCGTTACCCAACCATTTAAAAAAACATATAATTAACAATAAATTCAATATAATAATTTATTTTTAAGAAACCAAATACATTTTAATATATCTCTAATTTGTAATTTAAATAATTATAATAATTATAGTTTAAAAAAAATTTAAGTTTGATATTTTGGGAAATAATTTAACAATTTATTTTTAAGAAACCAAATACATTTTAATATATTTTAAGAAATAAAATACATTTTAATATATCTCTTATTTGTAATTTAAATAATTATAGTTTAAAAAATTTAAAATTTTGATTTTTTGGGAAGATAATTTAATGCTTCTAGTTTGAAATGTGAAAATGTTAATATCAATTATTAATATTACAAAATCTAGTTATATTAAGAATACTGTTTTAAGATGTTATATCCAACGTAATTTTGATAATATAAAATTTTAGTTTAATTGAATTTTATAATAACTAATTAGAAGAATTTAAAATTTTAAAATACTTATAATTTCATTTAAATATTATTGTTTATAATTTCATTTAAATATTATTGTTTAATATATTATTTATAATTATTAAATCTCTTTAATCTAAAATATAAATTTGAATATTCTATGTGATTGTAATTATCAATCACAAATACAAATTTATATTATTGGCCAACCAATTTTCCCAACATTTTTTTGGAGGAATGGCTCTCATATATTTTTTTTTTGTCCTTGTTATAACATCAATTCCTAAATGTATTTTCAATGTTATCTTTTATCTAGACATTTTGACACTTAGTTATGGTTTGCACTTCTATATTTTTTGTGTCTTTGTTATAACGTCAATTCCTAAATGGATATTCAATGTTATCCATTTCACAATTTCCCACAAATCTGTTTTTTTAAAACATAACACATATTCCCTTTCTAATTTTATAGGCCACATTTATTTTTCAAGAGCTTTCTAATGGTATTACTCTTGCTCAATTATGAGTCCTAAGAAAGATATTATGGCCTTTTGAATTTTTTATGCATTTTCTCTTTATTGAATTAACATGCATATGTGGAATCCCCTAATGACCTACTACAATACATGGTAGTAGACATGGCATGGCCACATATATCATCAACACATTAAAGTCTCTTCTTTGTGTTGATAACAAAGATCTCTTAAGGCATCAACATGTTTGTTTCCACTAAGAATCAAATTGAGTTTGTTGAGTTTGTTCAAGGCATTAATACACTAGTTTTAAGTAAGAACCAAACTCATTCTTTTAGGCTAATAAAAGGAAATTCCATTCACACCACAAATTGGTAAGTTCTTTTGGGTCGTTATAGGTTTGATTCTCTATAGTGTACTAAAAGGAAGTTATAGTGATCCATTGGAATGACTTGGTTTATAACATTGCAACCCTATTGGATTTTAGCAATGATGGCACTCTTCTAATCAATTACTAAAAGTTTAATAGCCTTTGATATATTAAAAATAAATACTCATTAGGAGAATTTTGATTTCTAAAATGAGCCTCCTAATGAAAATAATAAAATAATAGTTAAAATAATAACATAAGAGTTACAATTTTTTATAGGAAAAGAAAAAAACTAATTTTTTATGTATTTTCAACTTATCTACTTATAGGTTTACTAAAACATCAAGTGTAGCCACCTGCTAGATGTAGAATATTGAATTCCACATCCAAGAATTACCCACAATACATACTATTGAATAAACCCATAAGGGAAAAAAAATGAAAATACATGAAAAATGTGTTTCTTTCAAGATTTTTTTTTTTCATGTGTTTACAATTTTTTTCAATGTGGGTTTTCTTAAAAATATGTAGAGTTTCTTTTTAAACGTGGCATTTAATGTTAGGTCGCTATATTACTAGTGTAGTCCCTTATTGTTGTTAGTGTAACCCCCTTATTGTTATTTTTGTACCCATATAGTCCCCAAATTGTTATTATTGTGCCCCATAAAACCCCACTATTATTATTGTTGTGCCCTTACATTATTATTGTTAGGTCAGATAGGATTATATTGTGACCCCATGGACTCCTATATATAGAAAGGAGGTTTTTTCATTTGAATCATCCAAGAATTGTTAATTTATGTAATGTAAAGGAGGTTTCCCCCTCAAAGTGATTGATTTCTAAGGCGTTGATCTCTCTTTTATTCTATTTTTGGAGTTGGTTTCATAACATTTAATTTTACATCTAATGGGTGCCTACACTTGACATTTGAGTAAATCTATAAGGAAATAAGCTAAAAATACAAGTAAAAATGTAGTTTTCTTCTTTTCCCTCCAAAAATATTTATCCTTAGGGATGACATTAACATCTTGAATCTTATTGGTTCTTGTAAAGTTGATTTTGTAATTATTACATTTTTTAGGCCTATTTTTACCTTAAATTTCCCCTAATGAGCCATCCATATTGCCACTGAGACTAAATCCAAGTAGTTTATTCCTTAATTGTTCCCTATCCACATAGGCCTTGCCAGAAGGGACCTTACACATGGTCCTACTCATGTCATCGTTTGTACATGAAATTTCATCAATCCATACTTCTTTTCTACCATTGTGGACTTCATCAATGCCAATCATTTTTATGGTCCATGTCATAATCTTATAGGGACTTATTTACAATTACTCAACCTTAGAGTATTTTGTACCTTATGCAACATATGGCGTATCACACTCTTTTATTTATCCCATGAGAAATTCACTATGAGAAATTATATTTTGTTGCATATCACACCAAAAAATTTCCCATTGTGGCATATAACATCATTTTATTTTCTTTTCACAAAATAAATGGAATCTTTGTCCCTTCATTATCACACCACAATATTTTATTTTATGTGATATATCACAGTAAAAAAATATTTTGGTGTGAAACATCATATTGTTCATCTTTCCATCCTTGTGATACATATCCTTTTTCTTCTTTCTCATTTTTTCATTTCTTCTTTACCTTTCCTAAAATTTCTCTAAGTATTAGACTTGTGCTACTTCTTGTGAATGACCCCTTTACTTACCGCATGTGAAGTTTTTCCTTTTCCAAAGTGTATCACATGGATGATTTTTTTGATGTGACATATCACATATTCAAAAAAAAATTCCTAATGATATAATTCACCTTTTCCCCCTTCCTTTATCATATCTCATTATTTTCCTCTTGTGCAATGTATCACACTAGAAAAATATCTTGGAATGATACATTGGATCGTAAAAAAAATATTTCTTTGTAATTTTGTAATTTTTTTCCCAAAATAATTATGAGTCTTCCATCATTTTTCTTCCTTTCTCACATCATAGGATTACCTTTCCTTGCAATGTATCACAATGTCACATCATATTTATGTGTGGTAAATCACTCCAAGAAACTTTCTTGGTGTGATACATCACATTGTAATAATATCTTTCTTAAGATACATGAAAATATCACTAAGTTTCCTCAAAAAAATTGTAAGTCATAAAGACATTTTTACTCAACAATAAACATTATTTCACATGGAAAATTTTTCATGTCATACACACTATATCACATCATTAATTTATAGTATGTGATACAAGATGTATCATACAGATATCTCATTCATGTGATACAACCAAGTTGACTAAGATTTCCCTAAAAGTTCCTAATTCCTTTGTTCTAAGTCCTTTTCTAGACATACTTCTGTAAATGGAACTAACAATGCAATGCATTCTCATAAGAATGAAGGCTACATCCCTGTGAATTAGATGTTATAGTTGTGCCATTTTTTGACCTAAGTACACTACTACCATAATATTACTTACACATATTGACTATGAGAAGTGACATCTACTTCATTATTCACACAACCTGTGAATATTAAGGATGTAACAAGGATTCTAATTTCCAATGATGAGAACATATAAACATCCATAAAATGGAATTTATATTACAAACAAATAGTAAAATTGAAGAAAACAATGCTTGACACTCAATTCATAAAAGAACACATCATAATGATAGAATAAGCTAAGATAAATTGATCTTATATTAAAAAAACTAATACACTAAAGGAGATGATCCTTAATCATTAATCAATAGGAACACTCTAGTAAGGTGCATCATAATTAATCAATTACATAAAAAAACAAGAGGAAAAGTTATCTATGTAGTTGGAAAATTTGACTGAGGTATAGTATCATTCCACCTAACCACATTCTCTCTCTACAACAAGTCACCCTTGATTTGAGAAATGATACTACAAGAGTGAAGTAATGTTTCGACAAGGTGGCCACTCTATATCAAATTTATCAAACCTTTAATTCAAAGGTGTTACCACTAATCTATCTTGGACTAGCATAGGATTGTAGACCCCACTACCTACCCTACATAATAAAGAGAAGGTATTCATTTTCTATTGCATTCCCTTAGAAGCCTGTGCCTCCAAAATTATTCAATGTGTACGTAGAGGTCCAATTTCCATTAACTCAGACATATTTATTTTTCATTTGGGCTTTCAGGGCTTCCTTAGTTGTCAATTCCAACCCACATTGTGGGAATTCTTAGCTTCTAGCCATGGTTTCTCTCTTTTCATATAGACCAACAACCATCTATTTTATTTTCTCAACTCACCCTTTGAACTCTCTCTCTTCCTCAAACTCCACTTCTATTTTTCTATTGAGTCTTTCTCTCTTACTTAGTGCATCGTATGCACATCATTATTAGTAAATCTTTGGGATGCTATCATGCATGATAGGCTTGTTTCTCTTTTTTCTTGTAAATATTATTGTTCCACCTTGTACATGAGGCTCCTCACCCTTTTCTCAATAGCTTGCTTGAGTTCTTACTTTCCCAAGTAGAGAATCAACCTCCAAAATAATCTCATTAGTGAAATTAGGATTTATCCCACCTAGATATGTATGAAATGTTTCCCTTGAACCCATGCATGACCTTTCTCAACCACTCACCCTTTTCTCTCCCACGCACATGGTTGCTTAGTGATAAGTGCAAGAATCACTACATCCCATTAATAAAAAATATCATATGCATGAATACTCACATTTTGTTTGGCTTATTGAAAAATAAAATATAATATAGGTAGAATGGTCTTGGCTATGGAAAAGAATGTAAGCGCATAAGAAGGTTGACATATGTTGGGTAATTTAATTTTTATTTAAATTACTTCATTAAATTGTCAAACCAAGGTTCATGTATTTGTGAAGTGTATATGCACTATATGTGCTAGGAGGTTTATTTTTTATCAAGCATTTCAAATTCAAAGGCAATATGTAAAATTAAACTACTCAAGACTAACACTTGTCAAGTCACGCACATGTTCTTTATGTAAGATCAACCAACTAAACTAAAAGTAAAGCACATTAATCTAGGAATTGAAATGACTATTTTACCAAACTGAAACTAACAATTTATTCTAATTGAGCAGAATGAAAATACTATACTAATGGATAGAATTAAAGGTCTATGATATTTTGCAGAATCAAAAGTCTAATCTATTTCACAAATTTTGAAAATCTATGCTACTGAATACGTAAAAGAAATTGATTTTAATGATTTAACCCACTATTCTACCAGTAGTGAAATTAAAATAAAACAATATCAAATTGAAAAGCAATGAAGGCTAATCATTACAAATTACTGATGTGCACAGTCTTAATGAGAGTTATTCCAAGCATGAAATAAATTTGAGACTAAGTTACGAAGGAATTCAAACGAACAAATAATGAAGGAAATATTTTTGTTGTTTTTTATTTTATTTGAGTGCTCAATTATTTGATAATCAAAGGAGTAATGAGTAAATTGAATGTAAAAATGGATCATCTATGAATCATGAAATATCTAAATGATTGATAATCAAATCAATTGATTGAAGCAACTTCTAGGGGGGGGGGGGGGGGGAATTAGATGACTATGCTAGCTTACAACTCTATAGGAGGGCCTCGTGTTGAGAGCAAGAATGAAAGAACTCAGATCAATGAACTAATCGCCAATGCATTGGAGTATAATAGGAACAAAGTAATTGTATTTATAAAACAAAGTCTTGATAAAACAATTACAAACTCAAATATGTTGATAATCATCCTCTTCCCAATCGAGGAAGTATTTGTAATGTCTCTAATCCTTAAAAACTAAAGAAACAAACACTGAAAGGAAATTTTGTTGATTTACAACTAAATATTTGAATTGGAATAGGGCATCGACTTCTCATGATTTTCTATGAGAAGAGAAATTCATGAGAAGGATTTTTACCACCACATCAGACCCTTGTAATCATATTCTCGCTTGCTTGATACCATGCTCGCCCAGTGATGAAATTGTTCACTCTCAAATTCTGCACAAGGATAAAATGTCATAACCATAGTTGACTTCTAGTTTGACCATTAAAATTCTCGAACTGTTTGATTTCCAGGTAGGTACGATAGGTGGATATCCATATGCTTGACATTTGCAAGAACCTGTCTAACCATGGGTTCAGCTACAGAAAGACTAATTAGATACGGAATTTGTACATTTCCGTAGCCATAGACATGTTTTTAATTAAATTTCACAAATAAAATATAAATTATAAGTTATGAATGAATGATACCTTTTATTATGCTTGAGCATGTCCTAGATGACCTTATAGCTTGTAAATGTAGCAAAATTGTATTTGAAAAAGATGGTGGTGATTGTAAAAGTGATATCAAAAAAAGAACAATTTAGGTCCTCAACAACACCTACTATCGAAAGAGATAAAAATTAAGAGAAATAATCTCGTACATGGGAAAATTTATTCCCTTATGAAATATAAATTAGCGTTATAAGTTAAAGTATTATAATGATATCTAACAAAAACTATACGTATATGATAAAGGTAACATGAAAGATCTATAGAGGAAAGACATATAATGGCTCCTAAATGTTGAAAGCTTAGGAAGAATGACATTGTTGTGATACCAAAACCCTATCATATGCCTTGATCACCATTTTTATTTGTTATGCTATGTCAGAGAAACTAGGGGACACCTTGGCTATAAGAATGTATAAGTCTTGGTACTCTTACATTGTGAGGAAGCCTCAGCAAACAATGGGTCACCTAAGAGACTATGTAATAGATAAGGCAATGTCGAAGTTTGGAGGGTGAGTGATTGCAAGGAAGATAAAACTTGAAACAATATGTTATGGGATATTAATGTGCATGCTAGCTAGGATTATGAGTGCATTAGGTGAGTTTGATAAAACAATAATCAAAATTATTTCTCAATGGAGACTAGTTAAATAAATAATAACCATACAAATACGTATTGAATTGAATTTGCATAGTTATCTTTGATTATATGGTTACATTATCGAGTTGGGGACCCTTGTCAATGAGATAATCATTTCTCTTTAATGGCTAGAATGTGCATATTTTCTTGATGATTGTGTAGGCATATGTAAAAGGACAAATCTTGGTGGTATACTAAGATAAGGGAGGGGATGATTATGATAGTCTAGCTGAAGAATGAGGAAATTGTAAATGTGGCTACAATAAACAGAACATTAAATAAAATGTATTGCTACATTGAAAAGGACACTGAAGATTGTGTTAGGTAGATGAGAATGTCCCACCCCCAATTTCTAATCCCAAATATTAATTGTAATTTACTATAGTTTAACTATTGGTTATGTTTTGGCATGGATGTTTTAATTACCATTTTGCATTTTATGCCATGAGGAAGACATGTCATCGCAATGTAAATTTGGTAATTATCGTAATTCATATTGTTAATAAAATAAGCAGAGTTGATTGAGGTAGGGGAGTGTAAAAGAATGGAAATGATTCCACGATAGGGGAAGAGTGAAGGGGTTCTATGGAAAGTCTAGATGCCTTATAATACCTATGCCATTTATCTAAATCATTTTTTCATTCACCATATAATCTTAATTTGATTCATTAAACTGATCATAATTATTTTGGTCAAAGATCCACCTTCCACAATTATGAGGAGGATGGTCTAAATACCTACTTGTAAGGAGTTGGTGGGAGAGTACATATTCCACAATTATGAGAGGATGGATATTTTTTGGATTCATGCTTTTGGAAATTCTGCACACTCATTAAGTTGGGTGAATTGCATGGGGAGTCACACACATATTCATTCATTATGGGTATAGAACCCATGCACATGACTAATAAATGAATGGGTGGCTAATTCATTCATTCATTCATGGGGATAACTCTCATCTGTGTAGTGGAAGGACTCACAACATTTCATTAAGTGATCTCAAAATTATTTCAATAACTCAATCGCTTCATGTTGCTAGTCATATTAAAAATGAGCTTATCATTATTTATATATGCATTACTACTACGCTTGGCATTGCATAATGTAATTAAACATTTATGCTAGTAAACCCATGTGCCAATACCCCTATCAACATTTACACAATGTGTCTTTCATATGTACCAACATGTATGATTCCATATTTTATTTATGCATGTCCACTAATGCTTTCTCACATTAATTAAAGATTTCATAATTTAATATCATATATTTTTTTATCCATATTAGATTAGTATATTTATTTTCATCCACATTGGTGCTTTCATAGTGGAAAATTTAATGAAATTCTCTTACAAAAGCAATTTTAGCATTAGAACCTAATTTGAAGAATTGGCGTCAGAAACCTTTTAGGGATGGTTTGAAGCCTTAAATTATTATTTTTTAGGGTAAAACTTTGTCCCATAATCATTGCATCTATAATGTTATTTTACACATAGATAACATTTTAATGGTCTAAGAAATATGTTAATCGATGTTCGGATGCAAAAGTTATGCCTCTCGGAAGTTGACCTCTCATGTTTGAACACCATAATTCAAGAGGATACCATGCCAACCCTTGTTACTCATGGAAAAAGGGGCTAGCCATGTGGGGAAGAAGACTCTAGAAGGGTTGAACTGTAAGTGATCATGTCGAGGGTTGAATAGGTCAAATTTAACCCCTAGTTGGTTATTAAGATGTGTTATAACCAAGTTGTTAGGAGTAAAAGAGGTTCCATTTTATTGGATAGAATTTTGTTCAATAATAGAAAAGAGTGGCTAAGAATGGATAAAGAGAGAGAAAATTAAATGGGGTTTTTGTTATTTATTTTCCCATGAGCCACAATTTTCAAGTAACCCCATAGAGGGTACCTTTGCCTTTGTATTTGATTTACTTCCATTCACACAAAAGAGCATAGAGTAGCCTCAATGCCTAGTTGGGATTTAACTTAAAATGGTTTCCCAAATAATATATTGGTGTTCATTGTGTTTAATGTGCATTTGCAATTCAATGATCTCTATTTTTAGAATTTTATATATTTCATAGATAAGTATAAAAATAGTAATTAATAAATCCATAAATATAAGAAAAAATAACCCTCATAGTATAGATTTAAGATTTAAGCCTAATTTTATTAGATCTACTATGATGAATTGTCTAGTGGAATATCCATGGAAGTTTACAAATCAAATTTTTAGACTGAATCATGATATACATATTAATGAATGCAAAAAAAATATTATAACAATATTTGCATATAGGTTCTTGCCCCTACCATACTCTACCTAGTTATCAATTACATACATGCATTCAATAATTAACCTGTCACTAAAGATATAGAGTATGCTTGAATGAATTGTTACCCAATTCCTTTTAGGTCATAGGATATTACTGGCATGAATACCTTTTTTCTTCATACTTGTGTAGTTTACATCAACATGCTTGATGTTACATTAACAACTAATGACTCATGGTAACTTACGCAATCCCTTTATCAACCCATTAACAAGAATCTTCTTTTATTTGTCCTTTGCATGAGGTTTTCCATAGCAAGAAACTACATCATCAGCATCCTCAGTTATTCCTAGTCACACATCAATCATAACCATATTATTCATCTTGCCAATAACATATTTTTTGGCATATATTCATATGCATTCTACCACATATTATCACTTCATGTGCTTATAATTGCAAGCACATTATTTATATTATCATCATTCTCTTGCCTCAATTATTCAAACATAAGCACATTTTTCATTATAGAGAATTATAATAAATAGTAAAATAAGAGCCAAGGGATTCCCCCTTCAAATTCCTTTGCATAGACTAGGATTCACATCCTATCTAATCTACTCGATGGCATTTCTAACAATCACATAATGCATTTAGTAGGTGTGATTTTCATTCAATAAACTATGCTTCTTAATTGTTCACAAACCATACTTGTTACTTCATCAACATATAATAGAGTTATTTTGTGAGAAATGTTTCTCTTTTCTCCTTATATGTCTCTACATTCTATCTTTTTTGGGTTTGGTTGTCCCTTTTTCCTTGAGTAGACCTATTCAAAACTAACTTGACAATTTATTACCTAGAGTTGCCTCTCTTGATGCAATAAACATTCTAAAGCATCAAAGATAGCTCATGAGTTCAATTAGGTCAAACTGTATTTTACAAGGGAATTCAACATGATAACATTGTATGCCATGCATTATTTACATCTTTACATATATTTAATCATTTTTTTCATAATCTTGTTCTCCTAACATAATTTTCACATGGTCTATCCATGTATAACTACTTTAGTCTGGAAATTTCTCATTGCAATATCCAAAAACTCCTAAAATAATCTAAATCTCATGAGTTAGTGACAATTCTATCATTTCAATTGTTTTTTTTCCAGGAAAACGTAAATATGCATTCACACCATGCATCCAAGAAATGTATTCAAATTCTTCCATTAATTATTAATGGGCCTCCAAATTAGACACAAATTAATGTCCATATAACCATCTTTCAACACATTAAACCTCTATTTTTGCATTAGATGAAATATTTATAGCTTTAATATGTTCATTAGGAACGTTTAGAGATAATTTCATATTTGTGCCTAATATTATTTATTTTTGTATAATATGTGAGAGTATTGGGAAAATTATGAAGATTTGGAGGCTCAGATAATTTAGGGTGCTCCCTACTATAGGATGGTCCAAGATTGTATAATAAATGAACTGGATATCATGAAATTATTGACAAATTATGGAGCTCGACTGATTGAGAAAATCTAGGAATGTGTTCCCTGTCATTTAATGAAGATTTATAGTGTTTGGAACCATATCCAATTTTTTACGCATTTTGGAGGGGAAATTTGTCTCCTTTCAAGGAGAATTATTCCTCATCACATTGTATAAGTACAAATTTTAATTTTCCTCTTGGGTCATGTATTTCTTAGCCTTCTCGTGGAGGAAACTTGTTATTTAACAACTCCACTTTCATTTCTAGTCAGGGATGTAATTGGATTGATTCAAATAAAGAAGTTTGGTGCCAATTTTAGCTTCTAAAGCTTAGTTTCCTTCATAGGACTCTGAGCATCCATGGGCTTGGCTATCCCAGGAGCCTCATAGCCATCTTGTACAATTTCATTATTTTCTTTGAATGTTTTTTTCGCTTGCATCTCTTATTTATGCATTTAATATTCATGCTTCTTTTGTTGTAGGTTACATTAGTTAAATTATTGAAGTGAGTTTTTTTACAGTTTATTTATAGGGTCACAAGCATGATGCATCCTTATAACAACTTTTAAAATTCATATTCATCATTGAGCTACTTGGAATTTTTTACTAGTTCACAAATCTAGAATTTTTGGAAGTATCTTGTAGCAAAATAGTAGTACTTGTCTACTATATTTTAGAACATGTTAATGAGCTTCATTTTAGTTGATTCCACTTGTGTTGAGTCATAAAAACATTCAAGTTAATAAAAAAATTCACCCCATATCATTTTAACTTGATTAGGTTAGGCATTTAGTAGGTTAACTAGCTCACTAATTCTTGAGTTCTCTCTTTTTATAGTAATTTTATGCTATTTTTTAGCACATTTTAATAGAGCTATTTTTGAGTAATCCCACTTGGAATGGAGTCCTAGGAAATCCTAATTTATAATAAAAAAATTCCCATCTCATTTTCATTTGATTTTCTTGGGCATTTGGTAAGTTATCTAGAGGAGTACCAATCATGTAACAGTGTTGTAGCAACCTTGTAGTAGTTCTGTAGCAGTCATGTTGCACATGTAAACTTGACTACATTTACTCCAAAATCTTGGTTTTTATATCTTAGGCTTGAATAATGACCCCTAGGCTCTGAATCCATGATTGAAAAATACCAAAGACCTCTTAAGCCTTGCCTCTTCTCTATTTCAATTCACCTTTGCAATTTGGGTTAGTGGACAGATTTATGAATTGGATAGCACAATAATGATTTTCTTGACTACCACAACTAATGAACTTTGTCAATGGATATAATCGCTTTGGAATACAATGATTGATTACATGCTCTTTCCTTCATGTAAGTTAGATTATTTTATTTCTTTATTCTTAAGCTATGGCTTTTATTTCAAGCATTGTTATGTCCATTCCATATATTAGATTTCCTTTCAATGCAAATTTTATATTTTTATAGCTTAATGTTTACGTTTTTGCAAGTAGTATATCCTTTAGATTTCTGCAGTTAGGATTAACATTTACATTTGAGCTAACAACATTTTATTTCTTGCAAATAGGGTAGCATTTCTATTTTTGTGATAATTTTAGGTTTGATTTCATGATATTCACGTCATTGCATCAGATCAATGAAAGAAGGACACATTGTATGTTGCACATATAGTTCCAACAGAACTTAAGTTTGTACAAACCCCAAGTTGATAATTTAAGTTGGTATTCTTTAGAGTTGTAGCATTCTTGTTGCAATACTTGGGCTCATCACTCTTTGGCGTTGTTATCGAGGAGGTATCAAAGTATTCATTGTTTTCTTCCCTAGTTGATTCATTTATTTTACTTTATGAAAAAACACAAAAAATTTCATTAGGCATATTTCATTTCAAAAATAGAAAATTGCATTGCATTAGAATTTTCATTCGAAAATAAAAATAAAAATTCTTCAATACCACAACCCCCCACTTGATCGTGTGGTGCAGTAAGAGCCACATTACCATATACTTTTGTAGGTAGAAGAAGAAGAGGTGGCAGATAAGGTAGAATAAATGGATGGAGATGATGACAATGAGGAAGATACTCTTGGATTTCCCATTCAAGATAGTGGTATTATTGTTCATATGAAGAGAACCCTGCCATCTTTCCTTCCCAACTTCCATGGTATGAGGTCAAAGGATCCGAAAACCTTTCTATTTTAATTAGAAATAGTTTATAGACCTTATGGTTACTTACTAAACACTCAAAATTTGAGATTTTTTCTGGCAACATTGAAGAATAAAGCTCTTAAATGGTTCGTGTGTTTAGGGGCTAATTCAATAAGATCATGGAATGATATGCAATAGATATTTCAAGAAAAATATTAAGATCGTGATATTGAAGAATAAATATTTAGAATGACTCCAAAATAAGATGAGAGCCTTGAGGATATAATAGAGAGATTTATGTATAATGTTAAGAGGGAAATATTACATCATTTAGGATTTGACAAACTAAAAACCCTCGTACTTAGAACAATTAGAGATGAGTGGATTGATCTCATTGATCGCATGAGTAGAGGTGATGTATATTAATTATCATTTGAAGAAATTTGTGAAATATGCAAGCACATATCAATAGGAAGGGCGAGAGTGTGTAAATCAACATCAAGATTGGTAAGTAAAGCCGAACTTGGAATTTTATTTGATAAATTTAAGGCATAAATTATTAGCAATCTAAGTGAACATGTAGAAATGAGAAGAATGAAAAATGAGCAAACAGAAGATATTGATATTTGTCTTATCCATGAAGAATCACATGCTCTGAATATTTCCCACCACTACCGAGGTTGAAGGAATTTTACCAGGAAGGAAATGGAGTAATTCAATCACCAAATTAACTTTGTTATGTAGCTCCAAGAGCACCATGGCAGCCTAGTCAACCTGGTATGATGCAATAACCTAACTCACAATTTCAAGGTTATGCACATCCATCTCAAAGTAATTGGAACACACCCTTTCCTTGGTAACCTTGGCCATCTCAACCCAAAGTCAATGTTGGAAACAAGGTTAGAAAGTACCTTATGGGAAAAATCCACAATATTTTCCTCAATATCCTCCATACCTATCTCCATGCTATCCATACCAGCCACCTCCACCACAACCACAACCTCAACCACATCCATCTCAAAGGTCCACTCCCACTCAACTACATGTACCACCATTTCCAAACCCAAAAAATGAAGTAGCTCAGGCCACTTACAATGTTGAGGTACAATACTTCCAAATATATCCTCTTTATCTAAATGGTATTAATCTTACCTTCAAAAAGGTATTGCAAAAAAAGGATTATTTTGATGTCATTGAAGGACAACATTTAGGAAAAGAATATTCAAATGAGGAGACCAAAGAATCATGGGTTGCACTTGATGGAGAGAAAATATCAGAATTATATATTGAGAAATTTCCATCGTGTTTACCATTAGATCCTCTCTGTGTTCAAGAGAATAATCAACAAATTAATAGAAGAAGATTTAAATTTCAGGGTAGAAGAGGACACAAAAATTGATCCAAATATGCAAGTGAACCAAGGGCATCACAACTATATTGAAATATGGTTCTAGAAAATCATTAAGTTGCAACAACACATTCTTATTCAACAATTCATGATCTCATCTCAGTTAAAGAAATTGGCCTCTCATATTTAGGTACATGTCAAAGAATATATTCTGATTCTACAAATGAGTTTATATATCATGTTGATGTGCACATGGATCCATTGGAAGTATTATTATACTTGAAAGAGATTTTATTTTTTCAAGTAGAGTAGGATAGGAATAAATAAATAAAAGGAAAAAAAAAAAAAAAATCTAAAGTGAAAATCTCCTTTGAGGCACCTAATATTGGCTCATTGATTGAAAACCTCCATGAGGCGGTCAATGGGTTGGGAAAAGGAGAAAAGGGAGAAAAAGACAATATCCTAGGTGAAAACCTCCTTTGAGGCACCTAGGCAGACCTACTAGTTGAAAACCTCATTGAGGCAGCTAGTAGGCCTAAGAAAAAAGAAAAAAATGAAAAAATAAAAGGGAAAAAAAATATTTGCTCTGTGTATATCTCTTTGATGAATTTAGGTTCTCTTCAACCTCTGCAAATAATAAGAACAATTTAGCACCAAAAAAAAGGGGAAAATGTTTATCAAAAATCTAGTCAAAGGTATTCAAACTTGGGCTTCCTCTCCCTTTGCCCAAATTCTCCAACGGGACCAAGGTGATGTCAATCCATCATACACATCCATTTCCATGACATTTCCCTTCATTCCCAAGTCTTTCTCACTTGTTTTCCTCGTTGTCCTGAAGTGCTACATGAAAGTTTGGTTTTGTTGCGGGACTGTTAAAATACACAAGACAGAAATTGTTTTGAGAATATCTCAAAATCCATGCATCATTTTACTGAGATGTTTCAAGGGTATATGTGTAAGGATGATAGTAACATGCTTAATAAATTTCAACAAATTCCAGTGCACAATTTTCGAGAAATTGGCCACCATCACCTATAACCATTTTTTATTTTTCTTGAGATCGTGCATCCATTGACCAAGAATTTTTATGGGGATATGCATATGGATGGTGGAAACGTGCTTAAAAAAATTCATGTCAATCCAATCTACCAATTGATATATATGGATTAAACAATTTTTCTACAAGATTGTCTTGAAATGGTACATGACTGACTAGAATTGATATAGGATTGTGATCGACATAGAGAGAGGGATAATATCCTATGTTTTCCTTGGGGGAATGAAACATATGTCTACCACACCTCCATCATCCATCCCCCACACCATTTAGTCACTTTTCCATCCAAAAATTCATCTTTGTTCATGAAAATAAAAGCCCATGTTCACCCCTTCCTCACAAGCTTTCACCACCATCAAAGCTTTGCTGCTTGTCCCTAGGCTCACCATGATTCATCCAAGTCGTTGAATGTATTTCATGAAGAAAAATAAGTTTTGAATGAGGTTTTGAAGTGAATTTGTGACTACTATAGGAGAGAGATTAGTCCTGTAGCAGCTTTCAAAAATCCAACATAACCAGGAGCAAAGGATTGTTGCAACTTCATAGTGAATACCAACCCATCCATGAGAATTAACAAGGCCATACTTGATTTTTGATGAAGCCACACCATCCTTGAAGAGGAAACCAATCCACTCCAATAGAGGAATATTGAGCATTGGAGGGACCTACATTAAAAAGGAATTATATCAGCCAAATAACTATCACATAACATCATCAAGTTTTCTCAAATAAAGACCTATACATGAGAAAAGAATGAGGAAGAGCACCTTTAGGGAATATTTGGTCGACCACTGGTTCAGTAGCAGCATACATGCATCTACAACAACTCTAAATTAGGTAGGCACATGTATGCATTGTTCTTCACCTCTCCTGTTGAGCATATTATGGTTAAAAAAAAAAATCAATGCACATGAGAGAAGGTTTTATAGGCTGAAGGTGGCTAGTAAACTTGGCAACCCTCAAGTAATAAGACTACAGTTTAATCTAACACCCATTAAATGTGGAAAATTCAATGGGGAAAGTGATAATTACGAGGAATGAGGACCAGATCACGAAGGGCACTGAGCCCACTACCACAAAAATAAATAAAAGAATAATGATCAACTTCAATTGTATGATGCTCATTCCCAAAACAGTTAGAGATGCTAATTAAGGCATCGAAGGCCATATTCTACCAGGGGCTACCTAGGGTGCTATAGAAGAGATACAAAGTTGAATATCTAAATGAGATAATATAGGGACTTTCTCCCCACTACAAGATTGGGTTGAGAGGTGAAAAAGGGTCCAAACCACCGAGAACCTTCCTCCAAACACCCTCAAACATAAAAAAATTCATCCCTAGAGGGGTAAATGGAATATTTTCTCCTCATTATACATGCAATTGTGAGTAAAAATATACCTGCTACAGGGATCCTATAAAAAAACCCTGTAGAGTTAAATTTCTTTGAAAAAAAATATTTTCCTACAAAAATAAATGTAAAGTGGGAGTAGAGGTAGTTTTTATTGAAGCAAGGGATATAACTATTCTCCCTCTCTGACTAAAAAGAGGTGTTCATTGGGACACAATCCCTTACCACAACACATCAAGAAGAGACACAAAAATTGAGTGCCGGAGATAGGCAAGAAGAAGAAGAAGAATTAGAAGAGAAAAAGGAAGGAGAAAATATGGAATAAGAAGAAGAAGGGAAAGATGAAGGACTAAAAAAAGCAGAATAAGGGACCCATGGAGATCCCTCTAGATCTTAGAAGACAGAAAAACAGGGGCATCAAATAATCCTCTCACCTGAAAACAAATTTGTTACATGAGAAACAAAGTTGTTATAGGAGAAATAAAGTTGTTATAGGAAGGAAAAGATTTGCTATAGGAGAAGATAGGGTGCTACAGGAAAGTTTAGAGAGTTGAAAAAATTCTTATTTTGAGCAACTTTGTCACCCAAACCCTAGATTTGAAGAGGGACATCTAAGAGAATTTCAAGTACACATTTTTCTCTGCCATCTGTGGACAAGAAACCTATAAAACTTCTCATTCCTTCAACAATGCATCCTATAACAAAGTTATGATAGCAACTTGAGAATAAAAAATTGAATTTGAATGCCTCTTTTGAGTTAATCAATATAAGAAAGGAAATGGAATTTTTTTCAGTTGATTCTGAAGTTTTCATTCCTCTAACGATTTGGGAGTGTTGGTTTGCCAAACTTTGGAAAATCATAGTGACAATCATGGGGAGGGGGTAGTTTCAATTGAAGAGAATCCACGGACTCATCAATGATGTAAATTATCATATACGTTGTGGATAATTTTCGAAAACTTGTATCATGGGAAAACTTTATGGACATATACAGGGAGACTTTTCTTAAGACAAATGCACAAGCCAAATTAGAACTTGGAGAAAAGGATGGATCTATAGAAGAATAAGCTAGAGAATAAGAGGAAGAGGATGGAGCAAGAGAATATGTGCCAAAGTTCCTTCTAAGGTAGCTTGGGATGTTAAGGAGGCCACCATGGCCATGAATGAGGCACAATTAGGTCACTAAATTTCTCAGAGGATGAGCAACAATTTCAATAGGGGGTTATGATGGGCCTTCAAATTAGAAACCTCTGACCATCTTTCAGCACATTAAATATCACTTTTTGCATTAAATGGCATATTTTTAGCTTTAATATGTTCATTAGGAAGGTTTAGAGATAATTGCATATGTGTGCCTAATATTATTTATTTTTGTAGAATATTGTGAGAATATTGGGAAATTATGAAGATTTGGAAGTTGAGATAATCTAGGGACTTTCTCCCTTATACATGATGGGATAAGATTGGATAATAAATGAATTGAATATCATGAAATTATTGACAAATTCAGGAGCTTCACTGATTGAGAAAATCTAGGATTGTGTTCCCTGACATTTAATGAAGATTCCTAGTGTTGGGAACCAGATCCACTTTTTGAGGGATTTTGGAGGGGAAAGTTGCCTCCTTTCAATGAAAATGATTCCTTGTCACTTTGTGTAATTAAAAATTTGAATTTTCCTCTAGGGGCATGTATTTATTAATATTCTTGTGGAGGAAACTTGTTATTTAGCAGCTCCACTTTCATTTCTAGTAGGGATGTACCTGGATGAAGTGCAGTGTCATTTTAAGCTTCTAAAGATTGTTTTCCTTCATAATACTATGAGTATCCTTGGGCTTGGCCATCCGAGGAGTCTCAAATCACTCTTGTACAATTTTTTTATTTTCTTTGTATGTCTTTTTCACTTGCATCTCTTATTTATGGATTTACTATTCATGCTTCTTTTGTTGTTGGTTACATTGGTTAAATGATTGAAGTGAGTTGTTTTTCAATTTATTTATAGAGTAACAAGAATTATGCATCCTTATAACAACTTTTAAAAGTTGCATTCATCATTGAGCTAGTTGGATTGGTTTATTGGTTCACAAATCTAAAATTTCTGGAAGTCTCTTGTAGAAAATAGTAGTAATTTAATTCTATTTTTTAGAACGTGTTAATTAGATTCATTTGATTTTATTCCACTTGTGTTGAGTCATAAAAACATTCACATTAATAACAAAATTTATCTCATATAATTTTCACTTTTTTAGGTTAGGCATTTGGTAGATTAACTACGTCACTGATTTTTGAATTTCTGGTTTTTAAACTAGTATTTTTCTGCTATTTTTTAGCACATGTTAATAATGGTATTTTTGAATGATCCCACTTGGAGTGGAGTTCTAGGACATCCTAATTTATAACAAAATTTGTCCCATCTCATTTTCATTTGATTTTCTTGGACATTCGACAAGTTATATCCAGGGAAAATTTTAAGGATGGGTATCTCTTTTAAAGTTTAGAAACCTTGGCGCTCTTGGTAATCTATAATATAAAAATTGTAAAATGTTTGATGATATTTTTGTAAAAATATCTAAAATTATGAGTATATTATATCAGTCTGTATAAATTCATACTATAAAACTTGGGTGATTTATTTTTAGAAAAAATGGAAATTAGCGAATATTTTTTTGGGAAAAAGTATAAAAAAATTAGCCCACCTACGAATATTAGCCCCTAAAATTTTCCTTGGTTATATCAAGAAGTAGTCATCTTGTATTAGTCATGTTGCAGTCCTATAGCACGTGTAAAATTGACCATATTTACTCCAAAAGCTTGGTTTTTGTCTCTTAGGCTTGAATCATGACCCCTAGGCTCTAAATCCATGATTGAAAAAGGCTAAAGATCTCTTAAGCATTGCCTCTTCTCCATTGAAATTCACCTCTGTAATTTGGGTTAGTGGACAAATTTATGAATTGGATAGCAGAATAATGATTTTCCTGATTACCACATCTAATGAACGTTGTCAATGGATCTAAACACTTTGGAATACAATGATTGATTACATGCTCTTTCCTTCATATAAGTTATATTAGTTTACTTAATTTATTCTTAAGCTATGGCTTCTATTTCAAGCATTGTTATGTCCATTCCATATACTAGGTTTCCTTTCATTGCAACATTTACATTTTCCTAGCTTAATGTTTACATTTTTGCAAGTAGTATAGAATTTACATTTATGCAATGAAGATTAACATTTACATTTAAGCGAATAACATTTCTCTTTCTTGAAAATAGTGTAGCATTTCCATTTCTGCAATTATTTTAGGTTTGATTTCATGATATTCACTTCATTGCATCAGATCAACGAAATGACACATTGTATGTTGCACATATAGTGTCGGCACCTCTTAAGTTTGTACGAACCCTGATTTAATAATTTAAGTTGGTAGCCTTGAGAGTTGCATCATTATTGTTGCAATATTGGGGCTCATCAAGTATATATAACTATTAACATGCATGTTCATCACCAACACATTTTCCTCATTACTCATTCACCTCTATTCAAACTTAAAGTAACACCCCAGTTTTTATCCCCATATTAGCAATGCATAATTACATATATTATGAATAGACAAGAGAATGGCAATGTAATATGTAAGTGTTGTGCATGCGCGCGCGCACACACACACACACAAATATATATATACATATACATATAGTCTGCAAGATGGGAATAAAATAAAATAAAATATTGTTTGTAAAATGGGCATAGACAGTCACAGGGTGTTATTATTCCATAAGAAGAGAATTGTGGGGAGTGGTGGTGAGGAGGGTGAAAGGGGGTCCAAATGTGAAATCTGGAATACCTATAATTCCATGTCATTTTTTTAAGAGAAATTATCCTTAACATATACCTAATCATTGATGCATGTGTGAGATTTGTTGAAGAGTCAGCTCAGCTAGTTATTGAAACATAGGGATAAATGAGTGAGAGAATCAACTCACTTAGTTATGATATCATGGCATGAGTACAATCATCTTTTGTAAGATTCAAAGTCAAGTAAGTAAGGGGAAGAAGGAAAAGGATATTCAAGGAGGAAAGTGAGCAATTTTTTGGGAGGACAATTTTACAATAGTAAGAAGTGAGGAAAAATAATGTTTACGGTGGTGTAATAGATTGCAATCATATTGTGCATTGAAACCTAACTTTTAGAATTGGGATTAATGCTGAGAAATAAGCTACCATTCTTATAAGAAGTTCTCATTGAGATATTACCCAATAGCTTGAGTAAATTCTGGTGTGAGCATTCCTATAACAGCTAGATACCCTTAAAATGTGTGTTGCAAGCATTAAACATTCTAAATGCTTATTTAAGAGTACGTGATAAGCAAATTTTGCACATTGGTAAGAAAGAGGAATTAAATAAGAACATTCCCTCTTCTTACTTTGATGGAGCCTCACATGAGACCCCACGTAGGTTTGTAGCAAGGATAATTTTGTATATATCTTCAACTCATTGTATTTCATTCAAATCTATAATTAATTAGAAAACAAATCATTTATATGAGTTGATGGCTCTAAAACTAGTGATGAAGTTGGCTCATGAGGGTAGAGTCTCACATTGAAATATGTCGGGATTCCCTTATAGTTACTCAATGCATGTACAAGGAAATAATATTAAGGAATTTTATAGTATAAACTTTGTACAATGGTGACTAGTCACTTATATCAATTTTTTCATATATATCCCTTTTGACTCATCTATAGGGGTAAGAACATGATAGTAAATGACCTTTCAAAAGCTTGGAAAATGATGGGATGAGGAGCCTAGTGGCCCATAGAACATTGGGAAGACAATACTTTTAAATATGTGCATAAGTCTTGGATTTAAATATATTATTAGCTTTAGTCCTTGAGAGGTAGCTCAATTGACAAGCAGTATGAAAATTAAGTGTTATGTACGAAGAGATTTGAGGTTCAAATCTCCCCGACTTACTCGTGACCACGAAAGGGACATATGTTAATAATTTGATAATATATGTATCAAAATTTAATGAAAACATTATAAAAGTTAACAAAATTATAATTTTATTTTAAATTATTATTATTATTATTCGATGTAGATATTTTGTATTGCCTAAAACATGAAGTACGCATTAAATTGTGGAATTATGGGTTAGTTTGTTATTAGGAAAACCAGACAAAACCCATAATCTCATTTTTTTCAAAAGAGCATAGGAAGACATATTTGTGCATGTTAATGTAAAAACTGAAAACTAAGCCAAATAAGCTAATTACACAATGACATATAAGAAAATAATATTAAATGAATGAATAAGATAAAAAGAGGTCAATGAGGTATAATGAGGGATATTTGTCATGCTTAATTATGGTCTAGAGTTTTATTATTATTATTATTTATGAAATGCATTAAAAAAAATATGCAATAATATTTTTAATTATGAATAGTCACTTTCACTTTATCATGGAGATTTTTAATTATAAACTTTACAATAGAGTTCTATTATTACTATTATTTATGATATGCATTAAAAAAGATATGCAATAAGATTTTTAATCATGAATAGTCATTTTCAATTTATTATAAAAAAATTTAATTCATAAATAAACTTTGTTACATTATCATAGTCCAATATCATAACTTATCAATACCAATACCACTTACTCAAAAACCATAACTTATTTAATATTATAGCATCTTATTAAACAAATTAAAAAATAAAAATAAAAATAAAACATAATAAATCTCATTCATTTATCTAAAAAAACATTTTATAATATTAAACCCCTATCATCTATTCATTAATTAATAATAATAAAATTAAAATTTTAAAAATCTTATTTCAAAATAAACACTTTTAAATATATTATTATTTTTTAATTTTAATTTTATAAAATATTAAAAATATATATTTTTTTTTTAATTTATATAAATATTAAAAATATTTATATTATATATTAGTGTCATTTTAAATTACAATTTATTACTATCGCATTTTGCATCACATTATTCTATTTCTAAAACATTTCTATGCTAATAATATGAAGTGCACCAACACTTTAATAAAATTGGTATACTTAAGGTTAGATTATATATTTATATATATATATATATATATATATATATATATATATATATATATATATATATAACATTAAGTATAAACATTTAGTACATTTCATTAGAGAGAGTACATGAGCAGAAGTGTCAAAAGAAGATTAATTGTGAAACATTACTCAGCATTATGAGGAAACAATGATTATATTTTTAGAATTTTTAGAATTTATTTTTCATAATTATATTATTTTAATTAAATTTATAAAGTACAAATTTATTTATAATTTTTTTTTTCCTTTTAAATAAGATTAAATTTTATTTATGAAACATATAATACATAGAGGTTCGGGTTTCTACAGTTCTAGCCTATTCTAGAGGTATATTTATACAAAAACTCAAAACAGTAACTGTCTTTGAAGGGGAAACTAGCCAATTTAGTTGTTTTACAGCTGCCCGTTGCGGGAAACCAGCTTCGTACATGGAGAGTAGATAAGTGTTTAAAAACGTCAAAAAGAACATAAAATAAAGATCCCAAAGACTTGGAACCTGAAACTAGAAACCGGAAAAAACCTGATGGCTTATGTGGCATTTCCTGGGGGAGGTGTCTCTTCCACGATGAGACACCGATACTCCTCGGTGTCATCTGCATGCTTGTCACGGGTATCATCATCCGTGTTCTCAGGGACATTGGTGGTGCATGCACTGCCTGGACCTCCATCGTCGCCTGACCAATCGTCATTGCTACTGTCGGAGCTTTTTCTTCTATTGCTAGAGGCAGGAGCACCCTGCACGACTGTGGACGGAGCACCCTGGACCGCCCCCTTACCAGTAAGCTGCTGAGTTGCAAAGTCTGAGATAGACTTCTTATGCAATTTTCTAGGATGTGGGCTTTCAGCACTGAGAGCTTCCTCTTTGAAGCTAATGGTGATAGTGGTCGTAATGCGAGGTCGGTCCATGGTGCAGGTGTAATGGAACTATGCAGAATGGGCAAGCAGCAGAGAGGCCATCGTCTCCAAGCGAGGCAGCGACAGGGGAGAATTGGTGGAGGGAGGAATTAGTGGCGGGGAATGAGACCTTCTTGAAGCCCAGTCTCGGCCACGACCGCTGCGGGTGGCAGGGTAACGCCCAAATGAATTATCCAGTGATGGGGAGGAGGTATCAGAATGAGCAGAAATTGGAGGTCTGGAAGCTCTGCCTCAGCGACTGCCTCTGCGGCATCGCATACGATGGCAGCGGGGCATGGTGGAGCTAGGGAAAATACAATGGTGAGGTGGAGACCACAGAGGCGGAGGAGCAGTAGAATGTGAGGCCAGAGGAGCAGAGAGCCAAGGAGCCGAAGGCCTACGAGGCGCAGAGACGAAGTTCAGACTACAGTGAAGGCTATAAGAGAAATGCACGCCAAGGACAAACTCAATGCAGCAAAGGAGACTGCAGCGCCTCCCTGTAGACGTTCGGGAGCTTGACTCCGAGACTCTAGGGGGGACAAATGCAACTCGACGACAGAGGAAATGGAGGGAGACTGTCGTGCGAATTCATTTTGAAGAGCAGGTGAGTGCATCGATAGGCGAGCAGAGTAAATGAGCGTCAATGGATACAGTTAGGGCGATTAAATGCTCGCGTCTGGAGACCATGGGTAGCCATGTGTCTGGGCCACGTGCCACCCCATGCGCTCACCATATGGATGTCCTTAGAGATCACCCGCATCCAGGATATTTATAAATTTTATATTCATATTATTTTTCAATTTAATATTATTTTTAATTATTATTATTATTATTATTATTAATTTTATTTATGAGAAATTTAAACTTTGATTTATGATTTGTATAATACTTTATAATATAAAAATCACTAATTAAATTATCTTTCATAAATTTAAATTATTTTATTTTCAATTAAATATTTATTTTATAATATTATAAGTTAAAATAAATAATAGTTTGAGATACCAATGAAAACTCCGAGAATGTCATCATAGATTTCAATTAAAAAAAAACAAAACAAAACAAAAGAGGAAAAGGGAGAAGATATTTCTATTTTAAAAAGTATATCCAATGTTTTTCTTTCCGGAAATATTCTCTTGATAAAAGACCCTCATCGAAGTAAATTGCGCCTAGACTAACCGAAGACACTTTAAAAATAGATATGAGTTAAAACCCAAAGTAAAAGGCTGTACCTTCAAATGAAAATGTAGTTAAAAAATAAGAATTTTTACAAGTAGAAGTGTAGCATGGGTTATGGAAGTCATATATTAAAATATGAAATGGGTTAAAATACGTGTTATTTCTATGAAAATATAAATATATGGATTTAAAATTATGGAATTTAATATTAATTATTCAAATTTGTTTGATTTAACAAGTGTTTTAAAAATATTGTTAAGAATGTGTATTTCTTTTTAAAAGGTTATAAATTTAATTTAGAGTAGGGAGCATATACATTTTTGTAGATTTTGGTAGGGGTTAAATTATTTAGAGGAGGTCGGTTCCACTTCTTACAAGCAATGCATCAATTTGACGTAGACTTGTAGGGGTCAAATTATTGAGAGAAGGTGGGTCCCACTTCTCACAAGCAAGGGGATCTCATGCACCAATTTGATGTAGACTTTAGTAGGGGTCAAATTATTGAGAGGAGGTGGGTCCCACTTCTCACAAACAAGGGGATCTCATGCACCAATTTGATGTAATGCTTGGTAACCTTAAAATTAGATCATCGTTATTATTATATTTATATAGGATAGTTAAATCCTATATTTGTTAATATTTTTTGGGGGATAACACCCATGGGAAGGTTTGAACCTTGAATCTTACAATTTACACAATACTTCATAACACAATGATTTCCAATTGAGTTGCCGCCCATGAGTAATTTATGTTTGTTAAGATTAAAAAAAATATATGAAATTAATTAAATTTTGCAATAAATAATTTAGTATAATAAATTTTCATATGTTTTTTTATTTCATAAATAAAATTGGGAAATTTGAATCACACAAAACTTATAGTTGAGCTAAACAAATTACAAGTTTTTAATATATAGAGTTTTTAAGTAAAATATATAGTTCTTTATATGCAGAAGTATAGAAATGTTTATACACAAAACATCCCAAAACATCTTAGGACAATATATTGTAAAAACTCTACATGATATTCTAATAACTTAAATCGAAGAATGTTAAACTTAGCAAAAGTTATGGTAGCTATGTTTTCCAACCTTCATATTCTTTATCAACTAATGGAATTGTCTTCTTCCTTAAGTTCAGTTTAAGCATAATTGATTGAAATCCTTTGGACAGAGCCTCTTTAGTAATATTCTTTGCTCAATTTTACTACCATGTTTCTCTATATATTATATTGAGTTCTCAAAGCAGCAATTTGTTGTTTTTGTTGAATAAGTTAAGTTCATGATTGAGGTTATTTGGAAAGCACACTAATTCTCATCTTCATGGACTTGTGCGTTGACCAATAAAGGTAAATCCTACTATATTAAATGGGTTTATATATTCGAAGGATTCTTCAATTTGTTTATAATTCCCTATAAACCATAGATGCAACGCATATATAGGAGTGCTAACCAAGATCTAATTTCCTCCCATGGTACACTTAAATCAATGAAACAATCTCACTATTCCAAAAACTAAATAACACCTCGAAAACGCCATGAAATCCAAGGTTTTTGAAGGTTGTTAAATTTGTTGAGCCTACGCATCATAGAGTCAAGAGACCATACATGTAAGAAAAAGAACCCACGAAAAAAAATATAGTTGCTTACAATGAATAAGAGTCATGCAACCAAGGTGAGAGTAATCAAATTCTAGCTAAAAGTGCATAAAATCTAAAAAACGAAAACACAAAGAGTATCCAAAAGCCAAAATTGTTGTGAACTTATGCATAGGGCATACCCATAATATAAATCCAACAAATAGTAATTCAATAGGACGATGCTAAAGATGATTCTAATTCTTACTAGGTAGCTTATGGACAAATTGACCTAGCTCCCAAGTACCCGTATTCCTTCTCCCTTAAAAAAATCCATTGTTCCACCTTTGTTATGACAATTCTCATCTAATAGCTCAAGTGACAACTCTATCATAAGTTCGAGCATGTGAAGTAAGGTGTGCTAATCTTAACAAATGTGTGCCCCTTACATTGAGTCTGGTGACTTGGAGGTGTGTGCCTTTAATTGGAATGGCTCGATAAATTCAACTTCCATTGATCCTTAACATCCCAACTTTTTCCCATTAGCCCCATTTTTAATCTTTGAATGGTATGGCTTAATGAATTGGACTTTCAATGATCCTTAGCACCCCACTTTTATTGAGTTTCCCCATTGGCTAGCTAGTCTATTTAGATGTGAGACAATCAAAGTTTTGATTATGGAATTCATACATACTTTGGCTTAGTTTTTAGTGAAATTCCCTGGACCCTAATTATAAGTTGTTTCAATTTTTCTTTCAAGATCAAAAATTATTCTCTTATACCTATCACTCTTTAGATTTATAATTGATAATATGATATTTAATCAATCAAAATAAATTGAATTTTATAGAAATATAATTAAATATTATATTAAAATAATCTAGTATAAGCTAATAATTTTTATATAATATATACATATTTCAGATTTATGGACTCTTGAGACTCAACAACAAAGCTCTAAACTAATACAATTATACTCATCATGCCATGGAATTGAACGGGAGAGAAATATATATAATAAAAATATATATTTTAATATAATATAATATAATTTAAATAAATTTATTTAAAATAATATCGTTTCAATTTTTTAAAACTCAATCGAAATCAACCTCCTCGTTATAGACTTTCACTCAAATACCTAATCCTATAAATGATACCATTATTTATACACGTTTGATGCAATATAATTTATTATTATAATCATATAATAAAAATAAACGATGTCATATATTTATTAAACTTTCATATGATTTAATATATTTTTTAAATAATCAAAATTATAAGTCTAATAGACTTGGGCAATTCATTGTAGACTCCCATTAAGATTTTAGATTTCCACCGACCGAAATTAGTTGGAATAGTCTTCTTGATGTCATGCAGAAGCAGTACATCATAATCTCAGAAGCAGTACTTTATTGAACAATGTTTGAATCAATCCCCTCCGGATGTAATGTTTTTTTTGATGGTATGATTAGTATTTGATTGATAATAAAATTGTTTTTTTTGGTTTCAAAATTATATGATGTAGTGATTTTTTAAAAATAATTTTAGGTATTATTTGAAGGATATTGTTTTTTTTAATTCTATTTAGTATAGAAAAACTCTTTAATTTTAGAATACAATCTAATTGATTTAATTATTTTTAGAATGTGATTTAAATAATGGTGATGAGTTAATTTTATGGATAGGAGTTAATAATGTCTATTCATAATGGTTATGAATTAACTCTAGTTCAAAAGTTTTAGTTGAATAATGGTGATGAGTTAAGTTGTTAAACTTCAAACTGTTTTATGTTGATTCAATTACTTTAACCCAAATCAATTTTTCAATTAACAATTTTTCATCACTAACTAATATTTCCAATCATCAACAATAATTGAAGATAGAACATTAACTGCAATGACAAAGGAGACAATCAACACATCAACAAGAGACACCAAATTTTTAGTCAAAGACCAGGGAAAACCCCACTACGGTGAAAATTTGTTGGAATTCTTCTTCTATTAGATTGTCATAAAATGTTCAGTAGAGTGTACAATGAGCTAATACAAAATCATCCAGAAAAATTAACCCCACAAAATGAAGAAACATGTTCCCAACATCAATCTAGACTAGAGACAAATTTTCCTATCCATGGTCAACTATAGTCAAATGTCAATTTGTAACCCTAAAGCCCAACTACACAGAGGAAAATGTGTGTGTGTGGTTGAGAGCTTCCAACCGCACGGATGAGCTTGTGTGCCTGTGGTTATAGCCAAAAAATTTCTATGTCAATCCTGCGGTCGAAAAATAAAATCCTAACACATGTGCGAGCTTCAAACCCTACAATCTCAGACCTGTACAAACTAATTTCCTTGACCCAGCCTCAGACTTGTGCGAATCGATCAATGAAGAAGAGAAGAATAAGATGCTTGGTGATGCCTAAATGAGCTTGAGGTCACTTGTATTTATAGGCTTGAAAGGTTGTCCAATCTCCTGTTATGAACGACCTGTCCTTTTGTGCACGTGTGGGCTATTCTTCAAAAATACACTTTCCCTTGTCCAAATTGAGCGCTTCAATAGCTAAAATTGGTCCTCTCAAAAAGAGGAATCTATTCCCATGGTTGGAATTTGTCACTGAGTTGCCAAATTAACAATCCCTCTAAGTTAGGGATAAATTCTAAGCGCATCATGTAATAATCATATGTATCCTATCATCATATCATGTCTTATATGTGTTCAACTCTATTTGTTGAAACATTCTCGAAACTAAAGAAAAGGAATCATTGGGAAGCTAAAGCCACTACCCTCTTAGACAATGAGGAAGGTCCTATTGGACACTCTCACCTCATGTCTATGACAGTGGGAAGGTCCTTTTGGACACTCTCACACCAAGTCATCTCATTGAGCAATAGGTGAGAACAACTTACCATGCAAGGATCACAACCATCCCATGATGTTATCAATGGGAGAGATACCACTTGCTATATAAGAGGTAAGAATCACATACACCATATTTCTTTATGACGTTCACAGCAATGACCCTTAAGAGTCATGTGGTAGAACACATGCATCATAGTTATCTTGGATCAGATACCCTAATTACCAAAGGTAAGGATCACACACCCCCAAGCACTCTCTCAACTTGTTGGCCAGACAGGGATTGGTAATCCCAACAAGCCCAACTTATGGGTATGATTCCAACTAGGGCATACTCTTCATTGACCAAGATAGGGGAGCAACATCTTCGATCCTATTGGTAACAGATAGGGGTGATACTATATCTTCAGAGATCCCTTAACCTGAGGAGCCATCCATCTCAATTCCTCACCCTCGGCGCTCATACATGGGGGAATATTTGGCTTGGTGTCCTTGATCAACAATGCACCTTATTAGCAGGGGTCACATTTGTCAGTCCAAGTTGCTCTATGAAGACTAAGAACTTCCCTTTTGGCAAATCCTTAGTGAGAATATATGCAATCTACTCATATTTAGATATGTTATGGAGTCTAACTGCTCCTCCTTGCACCATGTCTCGAATGAAATAATATCATATCTCTATGTGCTTGGACTTGTCATGAAACATCTTCGATCCTATTGGTAATAGATAGGGGTGATATTATATCTTCCAGAGATCCCTTAACCTGAGGAGCCCTCCATCTCAATTCCTCACCCTGGGAGCTCAAACATGGGGGAATATTTGGCTCAAAGTCCTTGATCAACAATGCCCCTTATTAGGAGGGGTCACATTTTTCAGTCCAAGCTTCTCTCTGAAAACTAAGAACTTCCCTTTCGGAAAATCCGTGGTGAGAATATATGCAATCTACTCATCTTTAGATATGTGATGGAGTCTAACGGCTCATCCTTGCACCATGTCTCAAATGAAATGAGATCATATCTCTATGTGCTTGGACTTTTCATGAAATACAATATTCTCTACCAGAAAATCCCACTCTTTTTGTCGCAATATATCACTGTAGTGTCTAGGACCTACTCGAATAGCTCTCGAAAAAGCTTCCTCAACCAAAATACTTTGGATCTAGCCATGCTACCGACAATGTACTTTTCCTCAACGATACTTAGTGCTATGGACTTTTGCTTCCTGCTCATCCAAGATATCATGTAAGATCCAAGGCTAAAAAATCAGACGTACTCTTCCTGTCGACAAAATTTCTTGCACAATCAACATTAGTATATCCATGAAGTTGAACATCTTTGGCAGAATATCTCAAACCAAGGGTCATTTTAACATGCAAATATCCACAAATGTGTTTGGTAGCAATCCAATGTGCATGGAGAAGCTCAATCATGAATTTACTTAACATGTTCATTGTATAGCATATGTCTAGATGAGTGTTCACTAAGAACATCATAGCTCCAATCAATTGTCTATACTAAGATGGATTCACCAAATCAATTCTTGCAGCTTCTCCATATAACTTCTTGAAATTCATTTCCATTGATGTGGGTAGGCACTTACATTATATCATTCAAAATGTATCCAACAACATCATGAAATTTTTTCCTTGTGAAAGGAAAATCTCACTGGGCCTTTGTCACCTCAAGGACTAGAAAGTAGTGCATGATTCCAAGGTACTTCATCTCTAATTCATAGGCTAACTCCCTCTTATATTCGATCATCAGGGGCTCACTACTTGTTAAGAATAGATCGTCAACATATAAAACCAAAATTAACAACACACCTTGTACTAACTTGAAGTAGAGGTTGGGATCAACATTAATTCTTGTGAATCCTAACTTCACCAAATAATTGTCCATGTGTGTGTACCATTCTCTAGGGGCTTCCTCAAACCATACAATGCCTTCTTCAACCTGCAAACATGTTGTGTTAGTTTTTTGTGGCAATGGAGTATCAAATAACACCCCCTTAACAGTTGGTTGTTCCCTGCAAAGGATCACAAAGATAGTTGGTGCTGTTAATGGAAAAACTTAAACAAAAAAAAAATTGAAAATAGTGAAAAAAATGTGTATATAGACATAAACTAAACAAAAGAGAAAAATACAAAATAATTCTTAATGAAACAACAAGTCAACATGATAATGGAAAAAACCTCCCTTTATTGACTGCTGGTGGTAGAAGATGAAAATTGTAGAATATTAAAAACACTTGAAGAGGATCCTTTGAGCTATGGTGCTCAAAATCCTTAGCAAGGAGGTCCCTTTCCTTAGTCTCTTTGAAAGCTTCTCCTCTCTCTCAAAAGAAGTGTGAAGACTCTCCAATGGTGGACTCTTCTACTCTCATTAAGATGTTGGATTGCTAAGAAGCAATATGGCCAACATGCTAGTGCTCTCACTTCTTTTGCTTCAATAATGAAATGTGGTGTTTCTCGGATAGATATTTGTCCAACATAAAAGTGTCTCATGTTTTGGTTCTCCGATGTTTTGTTTATATAAAAAAAAAATTGAGCCCATCTTCCCTCTCTTGATTCAATTAGGATGATAGTGAGTCAAGAGTAGCACAAGATGATTCCATTGAGAGCTACATATCTTTAGGGTGAATCCAAGTTAGCCGTCCTTGACTAGGAATGTCATGAAATCCTCTCCCTAAGTGTGGGAAGTTGTCCTGAACTTTTGAGTTCACACTTTCATTTGATTGTGCGACTTTCGAGGAAAATCCATGCAGTCGTGCATTTCACCTTCTTTCTTGGTGCGCGGTACAAATTTTATTTTAACAACCTTAGGAGAAGTTAATTTTTGGGATTTCCATAATGTATTCAGCTGGAAAATATTTATCTATACATTTTACTAGACAAACTTAAGTGTCTTTTATAATGTACAATTTTCTGGTGTTAAAATTTTCCCCATGATGTATGAGGTTAGGAGCAAGCGTATAGCCAAAATACATCACATTTTCTTGTTATGACTGAGAGAGTGTGTAACATCTTTAAGAGAGAGAGAGAGAGAATAACTTGTTGCGGAGATGAGTAGAGGGACCATTTGACTAAGGATAAAGGGTTACCATGCTCTGTAGAAAACCCTAGTGATAAATAAAATGTGTTTATATGAGGTGGGCATGTCTCATGCTCGTTATGATGATTGGTTAATACAATCTGACAGATATTGGTTCTGTCAAGTCGCCCTGTAGTAGGTGTCATGCTAATGGTTGGTGGTGATAATTTTTGATGCCCTACGGAGTGTTTTCTTTGAACAAATAGACTAATCTGGTGCCCCCATGCATCATCTAGGTGAAGCACTTTTTGAGTGAGGTGCTTATGTATGCATGGGTCTTTGACTTTTGGAACCTCACTTGAATCATGATGTAAGCACCTCTGAATTAGGTGCTTAGCGATGCGCAATGTTGATTCCCATTGTGCCTCCGGAGTATGTTCCTTAAAAGGGTAACTTATCCAATATACTACCTCTATCCTAGAATATAAGTGGTGAAATCGACAAGAAAGAAACATAAACCATTTAAGAAGTGTTAATATAGGGGATTCAGGTTTCTGGTGAAGCAGAATGTAACATGGTGGGTTTATAAGGCATGATAATGATAGTTGTCTATAGTAATGGTGATGGACAACTGGCCTGAGGTCAGAGCTGTAATTCGAGTGGAGGTAGTCAAAATAATTTTTGATAGGGGTAGCCCTGGAGTTGATAGGACATCCAAGGTATGTGTAAGTATGCTTTGACTGATGTGATTGGGATCGGTGGAAAATTTGCAAGCCTTGGCCAAGGGTGACTAGGAATTGTCGCCGGGTACAAGACATAAAAATATGGGTGGGATTATTTTTCCTAAAAAATATGTGTACACTTGCCAAAAGAATGTAAAGGTGGTTTGGATGTACAAACATAGAGATGGGTGCCCATGGAAACATGTTGGCCTACATGATGATAAAGGTAAGGTGTTTTGTGCGGAGGGCAGGGACTCCATTGGTTAGTCTCAGTGTTGGGGTGGATGAGGTGGATGGAATGACATAGATGGTCTACTTTAATATGGGTGGATGGTAGGCCCAGTGTAGTATGGGGTGGTGCATGCAGTTCAATCAATCTGTGATCAACAATGGTGGACCAGTAGTAGGGGAGGTAAGAAAGATGAATATAAGAGAAGCATGAGGTTGATCCTTGATACATGTGTGTAAAATGGCTCGTGGGCCTAGGGGAATGTACATGGATTCCAATAGTGTGAAGGGGTTGGTTGGTTGGTATCTATTGACTAACACGGATGCTTACCATGTGCAGGTTGAAGGTGATCGTAAGCGTTGTCTAGATGGTGAAACCTATGGTTAATGTCAGAGACATGATGGTAGGATATGCAAGGCATTGGAGGAAGCCTATCATGCTAAGTGGAGAATGATACCTTGGCTGTCGATTGCAATTGAGCGAATGATCTTGTTGTGAAGGTTTTTCTATCCCACAACTTCGAAAGCCAACGCCCCAAGTGAAAACATCCAATTATAAAAATATGAAAACTCGAAAGAAGGATGTACCAAAAACAAAGGAAGGTGCACCTAATGGGTTATCTGAACAAGTGAATTTGAAATGCTTTTGCCTAATTGGGTAAGTATCAGGCCATATGTCAATGTGGTGATATCAGGCATCTTAGAATATGGCCATGCGGAAATGTCCCTATATTCTGGAGATAGGGCTTTGTAGGAGGTTACCTCTTATGGGGAGCATGTTGCCCCCAACAAGATCTCTGCAACAGTGCCAGGTTTGATTGAAATGTCAACCTTAATGGTAGGTGATATATTTGACATGTTCCCCTCCTTAAACACATCATGCGCTAGGATGGGGTTTTTGAACCAATCTATTCTCCTTGATGGTAGGAAATATTTAGATCAATGACGCAAATATTGTGGGTTGGTGTTCTGGTAGGCACAAAAAAAAATTCTTTAGGTAGAAAAAATGAACTGTGGTGCATGGCGTCCCATGGACATTCGGGTTTCGTCATGGCCTCTAGAATATCTTCATCGGAGTGAAAAATATTATCTAAAGTTGAATTTGTTTGTGTGAGGTCGCAAGGAGGGAGTTTGGGCCTAGCAATGTTGGTTGACAAGCAAGAATATGATTCGATGGTTGATGACGTAGAACCAAGTGAAGTTGACAAGGTGCAAATAGGATGGGTTTGCATTGTCAATGGTGTTACTACTGGTAAAGTAGTTTTAGCGATCTCGAAACTAAAAAATGATGAGAAGACAAAAAAAATCATGGTTCCCACAGATAATGAGATGAATCATATGTGATGTTGTGTGTCGTCGGCATTAAATGGTGAAAAAATTTCCACAATAGTTGATTTATAGTGAGTGAAAAGGAATATATATATATATATATATATATATATAAACCTAACCTTAAGTATAAAAATTTAGTACTCATATTTTATTAAAGAGAGTACACGAGCCCAAGTGTCAAAAGAGAATTAATTGTGAAACATGTACTATGAGGAAATCGATTATACACCATAATAATTAATAATTATACTTTTACATTCTTTGGAATTTATTTTTCATAATAATATTATTTTAATTAAATTTAAAATATAAATTTATAAAGCACAAATTCATTTTTAAATTTTATATTCATGTTATTTTTCAAATTTAATATTTTTATTTCATAATTATTATTATTATCATTATTGATTTTATTTATGAAAAAATTAAATTTTGATTTCATGATTTGTATAATTAAACTACCTTCATAAATTTAAAATATTTTATTTACAATTAAATTTTTGATTTGTATAATTAATGATGATGATGGTGGTTAACGTTTACTGAGACCAATCGTTGGTCTATCGGACTTAAAGAAAAGAGTTATTTAGTTTGATTTTAGGTTTTATTCCTATGCTCAAAAAGCTTGGAGAGAAGCCTCCCGAGCTCACTATAATTTTGACATCTTAAAAGGCTAGGAAGGTCAGTATTGCAACAAAGATTATGAAATTGAACTCTAATGTGGTTGTAAGCGGGGCACTCTAAAAGGAAGTGATTTTCATCCTCAATGTTCATATTCTCACAAAGATGGCAGATCCTTTCTATCCATAGTGTTTTAGGAACTGTCGACCTATTTCACTATAGAACTCATAAGAGTTCGTTTTAATCTTAGCTATATTAATTTTCTTCATAAATTTGAATTATTTTATTTACAGTTAGATATTTATTTTATAATATTATAAATTAAAATAAATAATAACCTTAAAGGTTTAGTTTGAGATGCCACGGAAAACTCCGAGAATGTCATCATAGATTTCAATATAAAAAGAAACAAAGCAAAAGAGGAAAAGGCAGAAGATATTTCTATTTTAAAAAGTATATCCAATGTTTTTTCTTTCCGGAAAATTTCTCTTGATAAAAGACCCTCATCGAAGTTGTGCCTAGACTAACAGAAGACACTTTAAAAATAGATATGAGTTAAAACCCCAAAATAAAAGGGTTGTACCTTCAAATAAAAACGTAGTTAAAAATAAAAAAATTTAACTACAAGTGGTATATTAAAATATGAAATTGGTTAAAATACAAGTGTGTTTTTTCTAAGAAAACAAATATATGGATTCAAAATTATGGAATTCAATATTAATTTATTTGATTTAATAAGTGTTTTTTAAGAATATTTTTAAAAATAAGAAATTTTACAAATAGAAATGTAGAATAGGTTATGGAAGTGGTATGTTAAAATATGAAATGGATTAAAATATAAGTGTGTTAGTTGTATGAAAATAAATATATGGATTTAAAACTATGGAATTCAATATTAATTATATAAATTTATTTGATTTAATAAGTGTTTTTTAAGAATATGGTTAAAAATATGTATTTTCTCTTAAAAGGTTATAGATTCAATTTAGAGTAGAGAGAGTTTATATATTTTTGTAGACTTTAGTAGGGGTTGAATTATTGAGAGGAGGTGGATCCCATTTCTCACAAGGAAGGGGATCTCATGCACCAATTTGATGTAGCGAGATCTTATGGACCAATATGATGTATAGCTTGGTCATGGCCTTATAATTAGATCATCATTATTATTATATATATATAGGATAGTTAAATCCTATATTTGTTAATATTTATTTGGAGATAAACACCCATGGGAAGGTTTGAACCTTGAATCTTACAATTTACACAATACTTCATAATACAATGATTTCCAATTGAGTTGTTTCCCATGAGTAATTTGTGTTTGTTAAGGTTAAAAAATATATATGAAATTAATTAAATTTTGCAATAAATAATTTAATATAATAATTTTTCATATGTTTTTTTTTCATAATTAAAATTGGGAAATTTGAATTAGACAAAAGTTTTAGTTGAGCTAAACAGATTACAAGTTTTTAATATATAGAGTTTTAAGTAAAATATATAGTTGCTTATCTGCAAAAAGTATAACAATGTTTATACTCAAAACATCTCAAAACTTCTTAGGACGATATATTATAAAAAATCCACATGATATTCTAATAACTTAAATCGAAGAATGTTAAAACTTAGAAAAATTTAGGGTATCTATGTTTTCCAACCTTCATGTTCTTTATCAACTAATGGACTATGTCTTCTTCCTTAAGGCCTGCCAGTTTAAGCATAATTGATTGAAATCCTTTGGACAAAGGCCCTTTAGTAAGATTCTTTGCTCATTTTTACTACCATATTTCTCAATATATTATATTGAGTTCTTAAAGTAGAAATTTGTTGTTTTTGTTGAACAAGTTACTCATGATTGAGGTTATTTGGAAGGCACGCTAATTCTCATCTTCATGGACTTGTGGGTTCACCAATAAAGATAAGTCCCACTATATTAAAATGGTTTATGTATTCAAAGGATTCTTCAAATTTTTCATAATTCTCTATAAACCATAGATACAATTCATATATAGGAGTGCTAACCAAGATCTAATGTCCTCCCAAGATACACTTAAATCAATGAATCAACCTCACTATTCTAAAAACTAAATAACACCTTGAAAATGCCATGAAATCCAAGGTTTTTGAAGGTTGTTAAATTTGTTGAGCCTACGCATAATAGAGTCAAGAGGCCATACATGTAAGAAAAGGAATCCATGAAAAAAATTATAGTTTCTTATGATGACTAAGACTCATGCAACCAAGGTGAAAAGAATCAAATTCTAGCTAAAAGTGCATAAAATATAAAAAATGAAAACACAAAGAGTATCCAAGAGCCAAAATTGTTGTGAACATATGCATAGAGCATACCCATAATCTAAATCCAACAAATATTAAGTTAAAAGGATGATGCTAAAGATGATTCTAATTCTTACTAGGTAGCTTATGGACAAATTGACCTAACTCCCAAGTACCTTGCTTCCTTCTCCCTTAAAAAATCCATTGTTCCACCTTAGTTATGACAATTCTCAGCGAATATCTCAAGTGAAAACTCTATCATAAGTTCGAGCATGTGAAGTGAGGTGTGCTAATCTTGACAAATGTGTGCCCCTTACATTAAGTGTGGCGACTTGGAGTTGTGTGCCTTTAAATGGAATTGTTGAAAATGTGTAACTAGGTCGGTTGTCTATGTAAATATGAAAAGAAGGAATCAAAGATATAAAATGTAATTAAGTATCATACATGCGCCAAGACCTTGTTGGCAGTCTAATCAATGATAGAAGTCAAGTTGTAGTTAAAAAAGTTGCCACATTAGAAAATGAAGAAATCGCATTTCGTATCGTCCTTAAAATCTATGGACAAGTCAGCCCAAAGACAGATTGATGAGTCAGCCTTAAATCAGAGAGTACCCTCCTATATATAAGCTAATATGTGGTTCATTCAAGAGCAGAAGTTTTCGGTTATCCAAGAGATAGTTTGCGGATTAGTGCAAACAGTAAGAACAGAAATTGCAGATGTGTGAAGGAACAGTAAGAACGGGAAATACAGATGTATGAAGAAACAGAAAGAACAGAAAATGCGGATATATGAAGGAACGGGAAATGCATTTGTATGAAGGGTTATGATGAATTCTGGAGTATAATGTACGGAAGGTAAATCAATGATTTACCTTCCTACAATGAAAGTATTACTTCCGCTTAAACATTTTTGTCCTGTACATTTTGGTAATTGACTTGATGAAATACTAACTAAGAAGAATACATAAGAAAACAAGCTCACAAGTAATTATCAAGAAGAGAATTTATATTAACTGTAACCCCTCCAAATTCTCAACATGCTATCATAGGTATGGTAAAAGAAGATCACCTTATTGTCAAGAAGTTTTTGCAATTATGGAAAAGTTCATGTGGACAACTTCAAATATCATTCATCGAATATAGATTACAGAGAAAACCACCATTGCAGGAAGTACCTTACGCAGTTAATTAAAATCGTTGTTACGAATATGAGTGCGGATACCAAAATATATATATATGAAGACTGATCGAATAATACAGGAAAATATATTATAATTATACCGAGACAGTGCTAACCAAGACAGTGCGAATACATATATTTGTAAAGACAGCGTACAACAAAAGTGCGGAAGACAATATTCATAAATCCTTCTCTGAGATTTTCGGTGACACAATTCTGTGATTTTCGGATGGCATAATAGAGATCAGGATTCTCTGAGTTCTTCGGAAGGCATTACAGGATGGCTAACATTGTCATAATTTCGGATATCTCCCACTGTAAAAATCATAGTCTCGAGCCAATCACAACATGTGATCTCTTCTGTTGAAACCACAATCATGATCTCAGTGGAAGTAGGATGGTACAGTGTCATGAAAGGGTGTTTTGCCTTCTCGGTGCTATCATAGTAAAAAATGAATTCCCAAAGATCTCGGTGTTGTGCCTTGGTGTCAACTTAATGGTCTCAATGATGGAGCAATGATCTACATTGAAGAAAATCCTTTTCATTTGAAAGCATACCATCCAAAAGAAGAAAATCACTAACACATATTCTCTCAACAACCATCGAAGAATTCAAGCTGAAGACTTTATCTTCACTGATCAAGTAAGTATGTTTCATTCTATAATAAAATTTGGTTAAATGACTTTGTTTTTGCAGGGAAACCTATAAGCTGGTTAGGTCACCAAGAACCCTTGCATGAGGAGGAGAGTCACAGTTCTCAAAGAAAGCAAAGTCATGAAAAATCTATGAAGGATTGGAGACATCAAGAGAATATATGATAAGCTGAAAGAACTATTCTATGCAATAAATAAGGTAATGTCACTTAGACCAAATTTACACAATATTGAGGGTGAAGGATATCTTCATAAGATCTCAACTGTGAGATCTGGAAAAGATGATAAGATGGATAACGTAACAAATAGACAAGTAAATTACCTCATTCAACTTGCGGTCTCTATGCTAGATCAAGGAAAAAAATGTTGAAGCATAAAATACTCAAACATTTGTTGAGGAAATGTGGAAGACTTAGGGACAATCTCAATAGGAGAAAGAAAAGAAAGCTCATATCATCGAAAATAATGGGGGGAGCTGAAGAAAAGAAGTTCAAGGAAAATAATGCAAACTTATGAATAAGAAATTGATTTATGTTGATTATATGATAGGAAGCAATGTAGCATCCTGGTAAATCAACTCTGGGGGAAAAACCTCTAATAACATTACTGATGGAAAGCAGTCATCAAGAGCAAGGGTCATCATGGAAACAAATTTCTGGGATGTGATATAACTAAAGCATGAAGCTCTTCATTCCTGAGAACTTGCTATAGGATGACTCAAGGGAAAAAGGGTATGAGGTATGTATATATTTATATGCTAACATTAGATCTTGTGACGTCATGTCATATGGTTGCAAGTAATGAATTTTTGTATTTTGAAGTATGATCTGTGGAGGAATATCTCTTAGTGCATGGACATATGAAATCAACATAATATGTCCTCATGGAATATGAGGTGATTGTATATGAACGAGAAAATAGAAAGGGTGTAAGTCCTCGGGAATGTGCCAAGAGGAAGAAGATCATGAAATTCAACCATGTCAAGAGATTGTTATCATCTAGAAGCCAAGAAGATGTGACAAAGAGATCTCCTAGGAGGATATGTAGACTCTGACAAAAGTATGATAAAAAGACCCTTGATAAAACATATCATTAGGAGATGTGTCAATCTGTATGAAGGATATCAATGCCCACAGGGAGATGTCATAGTGAAAGATCATCACTGAGGTAAATTTTGTGAAAAGTTCATATGTATATGTTTATCTAAATAAAACTTGTGCAGGGCTGCTAATCATAAGAAAGGATGCATGATCCTTGGATATGATTCAAAGGAAAGCATCATGGCATAAAAATGGACCAGATAAGGAAGTCTGATGAATCACTTTCTAATAGCTGACATGACTCAGGATGAAAGTGATGGATGGTCTGTGCCCTATGAAGCTAAAAGTTGGAGATTCTTCAATATCAAAATCCATGACATCGAGGACAGGAATTCTTCATGAGCAACTGGGTGTCTCACCATTATTGTTGGAGGTCTCTGATTAAGAGGGAGCCTGATGGTAAGTTTCTTACTTGGAAGAAACTTGGTAATTCCTAAGGATGAGCTTAGGTACATTCTTTGTATAAGAATGAGTACATTCCCTTGTGGAATAAGGTCCTCCCTGGGAGGGAGAGATAGACACATCATTCTGGTCTTGGGAAGACATAATGGAGGATTGGGTAATCATATGGCATTCGATACTCTTTGAGAATGTGATAGGGCATTCAAGATAAGAGTAGTCGGGGACTGATATTCTTTGAGGGCTAGCTACCCAAGAGAAGAATAGTCCAGGAAGGTCATACTTTGGGAACCCCCGAGTGGAGTATGTACCTTGGAGATACAATGACAAAGGTGTCTATAAGTCATATGTCTCGCTAGCATTGAAGCCCATTGTCTCGTTGAAGAGATGGGGTTGTTAGTCAAGGCCTTGCACTAGTACAATGCTGGTTGAAATGATGCTATATAGATGCGATTACCAATCCGATTTTTCTTATGAAATTCTTTAGTTTGAAAATCATGTAACTATATGAATACCTCCCTAGTTAAGAGGGAGTGTTGAAAATGTGTAACTAGGTCAGTTGTCTATGTAAATATTAAAATAAGGAATCAAAGATATAAAATGTAAGTAAGTATCATATATGCGCCAAGACCTTGCTGGCAGTCTAATCAACGCTAGAAGTCAAGTTGTAGTTACAAAGGTCGCCACATTATAAAATGAAGAAATCGCATTTCATGTCAGACTTAGAATCTATGGACAAGCTAGCCCAAAGACAGATTGATGAGTCGACCTAAAATCAGAGAGTACACTCATATATATAAGCAAGATAGTTTGCAGATTAGTGCAGACAGTAAGAACAAAAATTGCGGATGTATGAAGGAACAATAAGAACGGGAAATATGGATGTATGAAGAAACAGAAAGAATAGAAAATGTGGATATATGAAGGAACAGGAAATGTGTTTGTATGAAGGGTTATGATGAATTATGGAGTATAATGTAAGGAAGGTAAATCAGTGATTTACCTTCCTACAATGAAAGTATTACTTCTGCTTAAACATTTGTGTCTTGTACATTTTGGTAATTGACTTGATGAAAGACTAACTAAGAAGAATACATAAGCAAACAAGCTCACAAGTAATTATCAAGAAGAGAATTTATATCAATTGTAACCCCTGCAAATTTTCAACGGTAATGGCTCGATAAATTCAACTTCCATTGATCCTTAACATCCCAACTTCCCCCCATTAGCCCCATTTTTAATCTTTGAATGCTATGGCTTAATAAATTGGACTTTCAATGATCCTTTGCACCCCTACTTTTATTGAGTTTCCCCCATTGGCTAGCTAGTCTGTTTGGAGTAAGACAATCAAAGTTTTGATTATGGAATTGATACATACTTTGGCTTGGTTTTTAGTGAAATTCCCTAGACTCAAGTATAAGTTGTTTCAATTTTTCTTTCAAGAACAAGGATGATCCCCCTTATACCTATCACTCTTTAGATTTATAATTGATAATATGATATTTACTCAATTAAAATAAATTGAAATTTATAAAAAGATAATTAAATATTATATTAAATTAATTTAGTATAAGTTAATAATTTTTGATATAATATATACTTATTTCAGATTTATCAATTCTTTAAACTCAAAAACAAAACTCTAAAAACTAATACAATAATGCTCCTCATGCCATAAAATTAAATTTGAGAAAAAAAGATAACAATCATTCCTCCCAATCACCTAATCAAATTATATATATATAAAATAAAACTCAATCGAAATCAACCTCCTCGTTAGACTTGACTTTCACTCAAATAGCTAATCATATAAATGATACCATTCTTTATACACACGTTTGATGCAATATAACTTCTTATTATATTCATATAATAAAAATAAACGATTTCATATATTTTATTAAACTTTCTAGTGATTTAATATATTTTTTAAATAATAAAAATTATAATTCTAATAGGCTTAGGCAATTCATTGTATACTCCCATTAAGATTTTAGATTTCCACCGACCGAAACTAGTTGGAATAGTCTTCTTGATGTGATGCAGAAGTGGTACATCATAATCGCACAGTTTATTAAAGGAAAACTATTTTTATATGCAAATTGTTGAAGAATGTTGGAATCAATCCCCTCTTTTGAATCAATCCCCTCCCGATGGAATGTATGTTTTTTGTTGTTGTTGTTTTTTTTTTTAATGATTTAGTATTTGTTTAATATTTTTTTTTATTTTTTTTTACATAGTTTTGATGATGAATTACAGTGGTTGGTTCGAAACGTGTCGACCATGTTCCATTGCATGTGATTATTACTGAAATAATTTCACAAATTTATATGATGGATCACAGAAACTTAGATTCCAATGATCTTTTTAAAAAAATTAGGTATTATTGCAAGGATATATATATATATATATATATATATATATATATATAGTATTTATTATAAAAATCTCTTTATTTTTAGAGTACAATTTCAATGATTTAATTATTTTTAGAGTATAATTTAAATAATAGCGACGAGTTAATTTTATGGAAAGGAGTTAATAATATTCATTCATAATGGTCATGAATTAAATCTAGTTCAAAAGTTTAGTTGAATAATGGTGACGAGTCAAGTTGTTAAACATCAAACTGTTTTATGTTGATTCATTACTTTAGCCTAAATCAAATTTTCAATTAACAATCTTTCATCAATAATTAATATTTCCAATCATCAACAATAATTCAAGCGAGAACAATAAATGCAATGACAAATGAGACAATCAACACATCAATAAGAGACAACATATTTTTGGTCCAAGACCGGGGAAAATCTGTTGTAATTCTTCTTCTATTAGATTGTCATAAAATGTTCAACAAAGAGTACAATGAGTCGATACAAAATCATCTAGAAACATTAACCCATCAACATTAAGAAATATGTTCCCAACATCAATCTAGACTAGAGACAAATTTTCCTATCCGCGGTCAACTACATTCAAATGTCAATTTGTAACCCTAGAGCCCAACTACATGGAGGAAAATGTGTGTGTGTGTGTGGTTGAGAGCTTCCAACAACACGGATGAGTCTGTGTGCCTATGGTTATAGCCAAAAAATACCTATGTCAATCCTACGGTCAGACATTGAAATCCTAACACACGTGCGAGCTTTAGACCCTACAATCTTGGACCTGTACAAACCAATTTCCTCAACCTAGCCTAAGACGTGAGTGAACCAATCAATGAAGAAGAGAAGAAGAAGATGCTTGGTGATGTCTAAATGAGCTTGAGGTCACTTGTATTTATAGGCTTCCAAGCGTGTTCAGTTTCCTGTAAGGGTCAATCTATCCTTTTGTGCACATGTGGGTTATTATTCAAAAACACACTTTCCCTTGTCCAAATTGAGCACTTCAATAGTCAAAATTGGTCCTCTCAAAAAGAGGAATCTATTCCCATGGTTGGAATTTGTCACCAAGCTGCAAAATTAACACTCCCTCTCAGTTAGGGATAAATTCCAAGTGCATCATGTAATAATCATATGTATCATATCATCATATCCTTTCTTGTTTGTGTTCAACTCTATCTGCTAAAACATTCTCGAATCTAAAGAAAAAGAATCTTCTAGAAGTTAAAGCTACCACCCTCTCAGATAATGAGGAAGGTCCTATTGGACACTCTCACCTCATGTCTATGACAGTGGGGAATTTCCTAATGGACAGTCTCACACCACGTCATCTCATCGAGCAATAGGTGAGATCAACTTACCATGCAATGATCACAACCATCCCATGATGTTATCAATGGGAGAGATACCACTTGCTATATAAGAGGTAAGGATCACATACATCGTATTTCTTGTTGATATTCCCAGCAATGACCCTTAAGAGTCATGTGGTAGAACACCTACATCATAATTATCTTGGAAGAGATACTCGGCTCACCAAAGGTAAGGATCACACACCCCCAAGCACTCTCTCAACATGTTGCCCAGACCGGGAGCAGTAATCCCAACAAGCCTGACTTATGGGTATGATTCTAAATAAGACATACTATTCATAGACCAAGATAGGGGAGAAAAATTTTCGATCCTATGGGTAATAGATAGGGGTTATACTATATCTTCCAGAGACCCCTTAACCCGAGGATCCCTCCATATCAATTCCTCACCTAAGGAGCTCAGACATGGGAGAAGATTTGGCTTAGTGTCCTTGATAAAAAAATTCCCCTTATTAGGAGGGGTCACATTTTTCAGTCCAAGCTGCTCTCTGAAGACCAAGAAATTCCCTTTCGGCAAAGTCTTGGTGAGAATATACACAATCTACTCATCTTTAGATATGTGATGGAGTCTAATGGCTCCTTTCTGTAACATGTCTTGAATGAAATGATATCATATCTCTATGTTCTTGGACTTGTCATGAAATACAATATTCTCTGCCATACAAATCCCACTCTTTTTGTCACAATATATCACTATAGTTTCTAGGAACTACTCGAATAGATCTCCAAAGAGCTTCCTCAACAAAGCTACTTCAGAGCTAGCCATTCTAGCAGCAATGTACTCTGCCTCGACGATACTTAGTGCTACAAAATTCCCTTCTCATCCGAGATATCATGTAAGATCCAAGGCTAAAAAAATCAAACATACTCTTCCTGTCAACAACATTTCTTGCACTATCAACATTAGTATATCCATGAAGTCAAACATCTCCAGTAGAATTTCTCAAACCAATGGTGTTTTTCCCATGAAAATCTCTCAAAATCTGTTTGGTAGAAGTCCAATGTGCATGGATAATCTCGATCATGAATTTATTCAACATGTTCATTGTATATCATATGTTTAGATGAGTGTTCACTAAGAACATCAAAGCTCCAATCAATTGTCTATACTCAGATGGATTCGCCAAATCAAGTCCTGCAGCTTCTCCATATAACTTCTTGAAATTCTCCATCGCTATGGGCAGGGACTTACATTCTATCATTCCAAATTTATCCAACAACTTCATGAAATAATTTCCTTATGAAAGGAAAGTCTCACTAGGCCTTTTCCACACCTTAAGGACTAGAAAGTAGTGCATGATACCAAGGTACTTCATATCGAATTCAGAGGCTAACTCCCTCTTACACTCAATCATCAGAGGGTCACTACCTATTAAGAATAGATCGTCAACATATAAAACCAAAATCAACAACACACCTTGTACTACCTTGAAGTAGAGGTTGGGATCAACATTAATTCTTGTGAATCCAACCTTCACCAAATAATTGTCTATGTGTGCGTACCATTATTTGGGGGTTTGCATCAAACCATACAATGCCTTCTTCAACCTGCAAACATGTCACGTTAGTGTTTTTGTGGCAATGGAATACCAAATAACACCTCCTTACCACTTGGTTGTTCCCTGCAAAGGATCACAAAGATAGTTGGCATTGTTAGTGGACAGAATTTAACAAAAACAAAACATTGAAAATAGTGAAAAAAATGCATCTACAAACATCAGAGCTCCAATCAATTGTCTATACTCAGATGGATTCGCAAAATCAAGGCCTGTAGCTTCTCCATATAACTTCTTGAAATTCATTTCCATCGATATGGGTAGGGACTTACATTCTATCATTCCAAATTTCTCCAGCAACTTCATGAAATAATCTCCTTATGAAAGGAAAGTCTCACCGGGCCTTTGCCACACCTTAAGGACTAGAAAGTAGTTCATGATTCCAAGGTACTTCATAGCGAATTCAGAGGCTAACTCCCTCTTACACTCAATCATCAGAGGCTCACTACCTATTAAGAATAGATCATCAACATATAAAACCAAAATAAAAAACACACCTTGTACTACCTTGAAGTAGAGGTTGGGATCAACATTAATTCTTGTGAATCCAACCTTCACCAAATAATTGTCTATGTGTGCGAACCATTATTTGGGGGCTTGCTTCAAACCATACAATGCCTTCTTCAACCTGCAAACATGTCGTGTTAGTGTTTTTATGGCAATGGAATACCAAATAACACCTCCTTACCAGATGGTTGTTCCCTGCAAAGGATCACAAAGATAGTTGGCATTGTTAGTGGACAAACTTTAACAAAAAAAAACATTGCAAATAGTGAAAAAAATTCATCTACAAACATAAACTAAACAAAAGAGACAAATAAAAATTAACTCTTATTGAAGCAAAAAGTCCACATGATAATGGAAAAAGACTCCCTTCATTAATTGTTGATGGTAGAAGATGAAAACAATAGAATACTAAAAACACTTGAAGAGGATCCGTTGAGCTATGGTGCTCAAAATCCTTAGCAAGGAGATCCCTTTCTGTAGTCTCTTTGCAAGCTTCCCCTCTCTCTCAAAATAATTGTTAATACTCTAATGGTGGACTCTTCTACTCTCACTAAGATGTTGGATTACTAAGAAGCAATATGGCCAACATGCTAGTTCTCTCACTTCTTCTGCTTAAAAAATGAAATGTGATGTTGCTCCGATAACAATTTGGCCAGCATAACAATGTCTCATGTTTTGGTTCTCCCATGGCTTGTTTATGTAAAATATTTTGAGCCCATATTCCCTCTCTTGGTTCAAGGATGATAGTGAGTCAAGAGTAGGAAAAGATGATTTCATTTAGGGCTTTATATCTTTAGGGCGACTCCAAGTTGGTCATCCTCGACTGGAAATATCATGGAATCCTCTACCCAAGTGTGGGAAGTGATGCTAAACTTCGAAGTTCGCACTTTCCTTTTACTGCACGAATTTCGAAGGAAAATCTGTGCGGTAGGGCATTTCACCTTCTTTCTTGGAGCTCAGTCCAATTTTTTTTTAACAACCTTAGGAGAAGTTTAATTTTTGGGATTTCCATAATGTCTTCAGCTGGAAAATATTTATCTATACATTTTACTAGACAACCTTAACTTTCTTTTATACTGTACAATTTTCTAGTGTTAACAGTTGCCCCCTGATGTGTGAGGTTAGGAGCAAGCGTATAGCCAAAACACATCACATTTTTATGTTTTGACTGAGAGAGTGTGTAACATATTTGAGAGAGAGAGAGAATAACTTGTCGCAGAGATGAGTAGAGGGACCCCTTGACTGAGGATAAAGGGTTACCATGCTCTGTAGAAAACCTGAGTGATAAATAAAAAGTGTTTATACGAGGTGGGCATGTCCCATGCTCGTTATTATGACTGGTTAATACAATTTGACAGATATTGTTTATGTTAAGTCACCTTGTAGTAGGTCTCATGCTAACGGTTGGTGATGATAACTGCTGACGCCCTACAAGGCGTTTTCTTTGAACAAGTAGATTGAATTTGGTGTCCCCATGCATCATCTAGGTGAAGCACTTTCTGAGTGAGGTACATATGTATGCATGCATCTTTGAATTTTGGAACCTCCCTTGCATCGTGATGTAAGCACTACTGAATGAGGTGATTAGAGATGCGTGGGTCTTCGACTAAATGGCAGAGTTACAACAGTTATGAAGTAGGATACCACCTTGACATGAAAACTGGTGTTAATTTCGAATGTTGGGGGGACCGATGACATCAATGGGCAATGTTGATTCCCATTGTGCCACCCGAGTATGTTCATTAAAGGGGTAACTTATCTAAGGTACTACCTCAATCGTGGAATATGAGTGGTGAAGTCTACATGAAATGAGCATAAATCATCCAAGAAGTGTTGATATAGGGGATTAAGGTTTCTGGTGAAGTAGATTGTAACATGGTGGGTTAACAAGGCATGATAACGATAGTTGGCTATAGTAATGATGATGGACAACTCGCTCGAGGTCGGAGTTGTAATGAAAGTGGAGGCAGTCAAAAACATTTATGATAGGGGTAGCCCTGGAGTCAGTAGGACATCCAGGGTATGTGTAAGTATGCGTTGAATTATGTGATTGGAATTGATGGAAAATGTGCAAGCCTCGGCCAAGGGTGACTACGAACTGTTGCTAGGTATAAGACATAAAAATATGGGTGGGAGTATTTTTCCTAAAAAATATTTTTACACTTGCCAAAAGAATGTAAAGATGGTTTGGATGTAGAAACATAGAGATGGGTGCCCCTGGAAACATGTTGGCGTGCATGATGATAAAGGTAAGTTTTTTTGTGTGGAGGGCAGGGGCCCCATTGGTTAGTCTCAGTTTTGGGGTGGATGAGGCGTATGGAATGACACAGATGGTCTACTTTAATATGGGTGGATGGTAGACCTAGTGTACCATGCAATGGTGCATGTAGTTCAATCCATATGTGATCAATGATGGTGGACCGGGAGTAGGGGAGGTAAGCAAGATGAAAATAAGAGAAGCATGAGGTTGATCTTTGATACATGTGCGTAAAATGGCTCCCAAGCCTAGGGGAATGGACACAGATACCAATAGTGTGAAGGTGTCTATGAACTACGGTGATCCATGCATGTTGGGATCTATCAACCGACATGGATTCTTACCATGTGTTGGTTGAAGGTGATGGTAAGCATGGTCTAGATGGTGAAACCTATGGTTAATGTCATAGACATGATGGTAGGATATGCAAGGCATTGAAGGAAGCCTATCATGCTGAGTGGAGGATGATACCTTGACTGTCGATTGCCATCGGGCAAATGATCTTGTTGTGAAGGTGTTGATATCTTGCAACTTCGAAAGCCAATACCCCAAGTGAAAACATCCATATATCAAAATATTAAAACTGGAAAGAAGGATGTACCAAAAACAGAGTAAGGTGCACCTAATGGGTTATCTGAACGAGTGAAGCTGACGTTTCTTTTTCCTAGCTGGGTAAGCATCAGGACATGTGTCAATGTGGTGTTCCATGATCAAAGTGTTGATATCGGGCATCTTAGAATATGGCCATGCGGAAATGTCCTTATATTCTGGAGATAGGGCTTTGTAGGAGGTTACCTCTTATGGGGATCTTTTTTCCCCAACGAGATATCTTCAAAAGTGCCAGGTTTGATTGAAATGTCAACCTTAATGGTAGGTGGTATATTTGAAATGTTCCCCTCCTTAAACGCATCATGCGCTATGATGGGGTTTTTGAACCAAATTATTCTCCTTGATGGTAGGAAATCTTTAGATTCAATGGCGCAAATATTGTGAGTTGGTGTGCTGGTAGGAAAAAAAAAATTTCATGTAGAAAAAATGAACTATGGTGCATGATGTCCCATGGACATTCGGGTTTCGTCATGGCCTCTAGAATATTTTCATCTGAGTGAAAAATATTATCTAAAGTTGAATTCATTTGTGTGAGGTCCTAAGGAGGGAGGTTGCTCCTAGTAGTGTTGGTTGACAAGCAAGAATATGATTCGGTGGTTGATGTCGTAGAACCAAGCGAAGTTGATAAGGTGCAAATAGGATGGGTCTACACCATTGATGATGTTACTAATGGTAAAGTAGTTTTAGTGGTCTCGAAACCAAAAAATGATGAACAGATAGCACAAATCATGGTTCCCGCGGATGATGAGATAAATCTTATGTGATGTTCCATGTAGTCAACATTCAGTGGTAAAAGAATTTCCGTAATGGTTGATTTATAGTGAATGAGAAGAAGTATATATATATAAATAATAATAATAATAATAAAATCCTTTCATTAAATATAAAAATTTACTACTCAAATTTCATTAGAGAGAGTACATGAGCTAAAGCGTCAAAAGAGGATTAATTGTGAAACATGTACTATGAGGAAATCAATTATACACCATCATGATTATACTTTTAGAATTTTTAGAATTTATTCTTCATAATTATATTATTTTAATTAAATTTAAAATATAAAAGTAAAGAGTACAAATTCATTTATAAATTTTATATTCATGTTATTTTTAAATTTAATATTTTTATTTTTAAATTATTATTATTATCATTATTGATTTTATTTATGAGAAATTTAAACTTTGATTTCATGATTTGTATAATACTTTATAATATAAAAATCACTAATTAAATTATTTTTTATAATTTTTTTTTTTTTGTCTGTCAAGTTGTGTGTGATCCTCCAACAGACTTGACTTGTGGCTTGAGTAGCCGCGACACAGGGGTATCTAATCTGTTAAAGTCATTCGGGGATCACACCCGGCCTAGGCCGCACCATCCCTTTTACTAGCTGGAGTTTCTAGCATGTCTCCTCCCCTAGCACAGGGCACAACCACACTCGGTGAAATTTGATCGTGAGTCGTCTTATTGACAAGGTCCATCCTCAACTAATTGTGCTAGCAAAACTTAACAAATTTAAATTATTTTATTTTAAATTAAATATTTATTTTTTAATATTATAAATTATAATAAATAATAACCTTAAATGTTTTGTTTGAGATACCATGGAAAACTGTCATCGTAGATTTCAATAATAAAAAAACAAAGAAAAAGAGGAAAAGGCAGAAGATATTTCTATTTTAAAAAGTATATCCAATATTTTTCTTTCCGGAAAATTTCTCTTGATAAAAGACCCTCATCGAAGTTGTACCTAGACTAACAAAAGACACTTTAAAAATAGATATGAGTTAAAACCCCAAAATAAAAGGGTTGTACCTTCAAATAAAAAAATTTAGGTAAAAAATAAAATAAATTTTAAAAATAGAAATGTAAAATGGGTTAGGGAAGTGGTATATTAAAATATGAAATGGGTTAAAATAAAAGTGTGTTATTTTTATGAAAATAAATATATGAATTCAAAATTATGGAATTCAATATTAATTATTTATATTTATTTGATTTAACAAGTGTTTTAAGAATAGGGTTAAGAATATGTATTTGTTTTTAAAAGGTAGAATAGGGTTAAGAATATGTATTTGTTTTTAAAAGGTTATAGATTTAATTTAGAGTAGGGAGAGTAGATTTTAGTAGGGGTTGAATTATTGAGAGGAGGTGGGTCTTATTTCTCACAAGTAAGGGGATCTCATGCACCAATTTGATGTAGATTTTAGTAGGGGTCAAATTATTGAGAGGAGGTGGGTCCCACTTCTCACAAGCATGGGACCTCATGCACCAATTTGATGTATAGCTTGGTCATGACCTTAAAATTAGATCATCATTATTATTATATTTATATAGAATAGTTAAATCCGATATTTGTTAATATTTTTTTGGGGATAAACACCCATGGGAAGGTTTGAACCTTGAATCTTACAAATTACACAATACTTCATAACATAATGATTTCCAATGAGTTGCCCCCCATGAGTAATTTATGCTTGTTAAGATTAAAAAAAATATGAAATTAATTAAATTGTGCAATAAATAATTTAGTATAATAATTTTTCATATGTTTTTTTTTTCATAATTAAAATTGAGAAATTTGAATCAGATAAAAGTTATAGTTTTACAAGTTTTTAATATATAGAGTGTTTAGGTAAAATATATAGCTCTTTATATGCGAAAAGTATAGCAATGTTTATACTCGAAACATCTCAAAACTTCTTAGGACGATATATTGTAAAAAATCCACATGATATTCTAATAACTTAAATCGAAGAATGTTAAAACTTAGCAAAAGCTAGGGTAGCTATGTTTTCCAACCTTCATATTCTTTATCAACTAATGGACTATTTCTTCTTCCTTAAGGCCAATTTAAGCATAATTGATTGAAATCCTTTGGATAGGGGCCCTTTAATAAGATTCTTTGCTCAATTTTACTACCATGTTTCTCAATATATTATATTGAGTTCTCAAAGTAGCAATCTGTTGTTTTTGTTGAACAAGTTACTCATGATTGAGGTTATTTGGAAGGCACACTAATTCTCATCTTCATGGACTTGTGGGTTGACCAATAAAGGCAAGTTCTACTATATTAAATGGGTTTATGTATTCAAAGGATTTTTCAAATTTTTTATAATTCCCTATAAACCATAGATACAACGCATATATAGGAGTGTTAACCAAGATGTAATTTCCTCCCAAGGTACACTTAAATCAATGAATCAACCTCACTATTCCAAAAACTAAATAACACCTCGAAAATGCCATAAAATCCAAGCTTTTTGAAGGTTGTTAAATTTGTTGAGCCTACGCATAATAGAGTCAAGAGGCCATACATGTAAGAAAAGGAACCCAGGAAAAAAAATATAGTTGCTTACGATGACTAAGACTCATGCAACCAAGGTGAGAAGAATCAAATTCTAGCTAAAAGTGCATAAAATCTAAAAAACGAAAACACATAGAGTATCCAAGCCAAAACTGTTGTGAACTTATGCATAGGGCATACCCATAATCTAAATCCAACAAATAGTAATTCAAAAGGAGGATACTAAAGATGATTCTAATTCTTACTAGGTAACTTATGGACAAATTGACCTAGCTCCCAAGTACTTTGCTTCCTTCTCCCTTAAAAAAATCCATTGTTCCACCTTTGTTGTGACAATTCATATCTAATAGCTCAAGTGACAACTCTATCATAAGTTCGAGCATGTGAAGTGAGGTGTGCTAATCTTAACAAATGTGTGCCCCTTACATTGAGTCTGGTGACTTGGAGGTGTGTGCCTTTAAATGGAATGGCTCGATAAATTCAACTTCCATTGATCCTTAACATCCCAACTTTGGCCCATTAGCCCCATTTTTAATATTTGAATGTTATGGCTTAATAAATTGGACTTTCAATGATCCTTAGCACCCCACTTTTATTGAGTTTCCCCCATATGCTAGCTAGTTTATTTGGAGTGAGACAATCAAAGTTTTAATTATGGAATAGATATATACTTTGGCTTGGTTTTTAGTGAAATTCCCTAGACCCCAAGTATAAGTTGTTTCAATTTTTCTTTCAAGATCAAGGATCATCCCCTTATACCTATCACTCTTTAGATTTATAATTACTCTTTAGACTCAACAACAAGGCTCTAAACTAATACAATAATGCTAATCCAATTAACTTCCTCCTAATCACTTAATCCAATTAACTTACATATATATATATATTATAAAAAAGATTATTTTAATATAATTTATTTTAATTTAAATAAATTTATTTATAATATATCGTTTCAATTTTTATTTTTTTTTAAGAAACTCAATCGAAATCAACCTCCTCGTTATAGACTTTCACTCATATACCTAATCCTATAAATGATACCATTATTTATACACGTTTGATGCAATATAACTTATTATTATAATCATATAATAAAAATAAACGATGTCATATATTTTATTAAACTTTCCTGTGATTTAATATATTTTTTAAATAATCAAAATTATAATTATAATAGGCTTATGCAATTCACTGTAGATTTGCACCGACCGAAAGTAGTTGGAATAGTCTTCTTGATGTAATGCAGAAGTGGTACATCATAATCTCAGAGTGGAAAACTATTTTTATATGCAATTTATTGAAGAATGTTTGAATCAATCACCTCCGGATGGAATGTTTTTTAATCAATCCCCTCCGGATGGAATGTTTTTTATGGTATGATTTAGTATTTGTTTGATAATAAAATTATTTTTTATTAAAAATTATATGATGTCGTGATTTAAAAAAAAAAAAAATTATTGAAAAGATATTGGTTTTTTTTTAAATAGTATAAATATTATAAAACTCTTTTTCATTTTAGAGTACAATTCAATTGATTTAATTATTGAGTATGATTTAAATAATGGTGATGAGTTAATAATGGCTATTCATAATGGTCTTGAATTAAATCTAGACTAAAAGTTTTATTTGAATAATGGTGATGAGTCAAGTTGTTCAACTTTAGACGATTTTATGTTGATTCAATTATTTTAGCCTAAATCAAATTTTCAATTAAAAATCTTTCGTCAATAACTAATATTTCCAATCATCAACAATAATTGAAGATAGAACAATAAATGCAATGACAAAGGAGACAATCAACACATCAATAAGAGACGCCATATTTTCGGTCAAAGACCAGGGAAAAACCTACTACGGGGAAAATATGTTGTAATTATTCTTCTATTAGATTGTCATAAAATGTTCATCAGAGTGTACAATGAGCCAATACAAAATCATCCATAAAATTTAACCCAACAATATTAAGAAATATGTTCCCAACATCAATCTAAATTAGAGACAAATTTTCCTATCCACAGTCAGCTACAGTCAAATGTCAATTTGTAACCCTAGAGCCCAACTACACTGAGGAAAATGTATGTGTGCGGTGGAGAGCTTCCAACCGCATGATGAGCTTGCTTTCCTGTGGTTATAGTAAAAAAAATCCTATGCCAATCATGCGGTCGGGAATTAAAATCCTAACAAACGTGCGAGCTTCAAACCCTACAATCTCGGATCTGTACAAACCAATTTCCTCAAACTAGCCTCAGACTTGTGTGAACCATTCAATGAAGAAGAGAAGAAGAAGATGCTTGGTAATTTCTAAATGAGCTTGAGGTCACTTGTATTTATAGGCTTCCAAGGATGTCCAATTTCCTGTTAGGGTTGAAATGTCCTTTTGTGCACATGTGGGCTATTATTCAAAATACATTGTCCCTTGTCCAAATAGAGCATTTCAATAGTCAAAATTCATCCTCTAAAAAAGAGGAATCTATTCCCATGGTTTGAATTTGTCACTGAGCTGCCAAATTAACACTCCCTCTCTGTTATGGATAAATTCTAAGTGCATCATGTAATAATCATATGTATCATATCGTCAGATCACGTCTAGTCTGTGTTCAACTCTATTTGCTGAAACATTCTCAAATCTAAAGAAAAGGAATCATCGAGAAGCTAAAGTTACCACCCTCTCAGGCAATAGGGAAGGTCCTATTGGACACTCTCACCTCATGTCTATGACAGTGGGGAAGGTCCTATTGGACACTCTCACACCAAGTCATCTCATCGAGAAATAGGTGAGATACAACTTACCATGCAAGGATCACAACCATCCCATAAAGTTATCATTGGGAGAGATATCACTTGATATATAAGAGGTAAGGATCACATACATCCTATTTCTTATTGATCTTCCCAACAATGACCCTTAAGAGTCATGTGGTAGAACACCTGCATCATAATTAGCTTGAATGAGATACTCGACTTACCAAAGGTAAGTATCACACATCGTCGAGCAATCTCTCAACCTCTTGGCCAGACAGGGAGCGGTAATCCCAACAAGCTCGACTTATGGGTATGATTCCAACTCGGGCATACTCTTCATAGACCAAGATAGGGGAGAAACATCTTTGATCCTATGGGTAACAGACAGGGGTGATACTATATCTTCAAGTTATCTCTTAACTCGAGGAGCCATCCATCTCAATTCCTCACCCTAGGAGCTCAGACATGGGTGAAGATTTGGCTCAGTGTCCTTAATCAACAATTCCCCTTATTAGGAGGGGTCACATTTTTCAGTCCAAGCTTCTCTCTGAAGACCAATAACTTCCCTTTCAGCAAAGCCTTAGCGAGAATATATGCAATCTACTCATCTTTAGATATGTGATGGAGTCTAACGGCTCCTCTCAGCACCATGTCTCATATGAAATGATATCATATCTCTATGTGCTTGAACTTGTCATGAAATACAATATTCTCTGCTAGAAAAATCCCACTCTTTTGTCACAATATATCCCTGTAGTGTTTAGGACCTACTCGAATAGCTCTCCAAATAGCTTCCTCAACCAAACTACCTTGGATCTAGCCATGCTAGTGAAAATGTACTCTACCTCAATGGTACTTAGTGCTATGGACTTATGCTTCCTGCTCATCTAAGATATCATGTAAGATCCAAGGCTAAAAAAATCAGACGTACTCTTCCTATCAACAAAATTTCTTGCACAGTCAACATTAGTATATCCATGAAGTCAAACATCTCCGACAGAATATCTCAAACCAAGGGTGATTTTCACTTGCAAATATCTCAAAATGTGTTTGGTAGCAATCCAATGTGCATGGAGAAGCTCGATCATGAATTTATTCAACATGTTCACTGTATAGCATATGTCTATATGAGTGTTCACTAAGAACATTAGAGCTCCAATCAATTGTCTATACTCAGATGGATTCGCCAAATCGAGTCCTGCAACTTCTCCATATAACTTCTTGAAATTCATTTCCATCAATGTGGGCAGGGACTTACATTCTATCATTCCAAATTTCTCCAACAACTTCATGAAATATTTTCCTTGTGAAAGGAAAATATCACCGAGCCTTTGCCACAGCTCAAGGATTATAAAGTAGTGCATGATTACAAGGTACTTCATCTCGAATTTAGAGGCTAAATCCCTCTTACACTCAATAATAAGGGGATCACTACCTGTTAAGAATGAATCATCAACATATAGAACCAAAATCAACAACACACCTTTTACTACCTTGAAGTAGAGGTTGGGATCAACATTGCTTCTTGTGAATCCCAACTTCACCAAATAATTGTCTATGTGTGTGTATCATTCTCTGGGGGCTTGCTTCAAACCATACAATGCCTTATTCAACCTGCAAACATGTTGTGTTAGTGTTTTTGTGGCAATGGATTACCAAATAACACCTCCTTAACAGTTTGTTGTTCCCTGCAAAGGATCACAAATATAGTTGTTGTTGTTAGTGAACAGACTTATACAAAAAAATACATTGAAAATAGTGAAAGAAATGCATCAACATAAACTAAACAAAAGAGACAAAATAATGCTTAGTGAAGCAACAAGTCAACATGATGATGGAAAAATACTCCCTGTATTGACTGTTGGTTGTAGAAGATGAAAACAATAAAATACTAAAAACACTTTAAGATGATCCTTTGAGCTATGGTGCTCAAAATCCTCAGCAAGGAGGTCCCTTTCCTCAGTCTCTTTGCAAGCTTCTCCTCTCTCTCAAAAGAAGTGTGAATACTCTCCAATGGTGGACTATTCTAATCTCACTAAGATGTTGGATTGCTAAGAAGAAATATGGGAAACTTGTTATTTCTCTCACTTCTTCTGCTTCAACAATGAAATGTGGTGTTGCTCGGATAGAAATTTACCCAGCATAGCAATGTCTCATGTTTTGGTTCTCCCATGGCTTTTTTATATAAAAAATTTGAGGCCATCTTCCCTCTCTTGGTTCAAGGAAGATAATGAGTCAAGAGTAGGACAAGATGATTCCATTGAGGGTTGCATATCTTTAGGGCAACTGTAAGTCAGTCATTCTTGATTGGCAATGTCATGGAATCATCTCCCCAAGTGTGGGAAGTGGTCCTGAACTTTGGAGTTCACACTTTCCTTTTACTGCGCGACTTTCGAAGGAAAATATGCGTTGTCGCACATTTCACCTTCTTCCCTAGTGCGTGGTTAAAATTTTCTTTTAACAACCTTAGGAGAAGTTTAATTTTTGGGATTTCCATAATGTCTTCAGATAGAAATCATTTATATGTACATTTTACTATACAACCTTAAGTGTATTTTATAGTGTACAATTTTCTAGTGTTAATAGTTGCCCCCTGATGTATGAGGTTAGGACCAAGCGTATAGCCAAAATACATCACATTTTTCTGTTCTGACTAAAAGAGTGTGTAACATATTTGAGACAGAGAGAGAATAACTTGTCGTGGAGATGAGTAGAGGGACCCCTTGACTGAGGATAAAGGATTACCATGATTTGTAGAAAACCCGAGTGATAATAAAAAGTGTTTATACGAGGCCAGCATGTCCCATGCTTGTTATGATGACTCGTTAATACAACCTGACATATATTGGTTTTTTCAAGTCACCCTCTAGTAAGTGTCATGCTAATGGTTGGTGATGATAACTGTTGATGCCCTACAGGGCGTTTTCTTTGAAAAAATAGACTGAATTCGGTGCCACCATGCATAGTCTAGGTGAAGCACTTTATGAGTGAGGTGCTTATTTTACATGTCTATTTGAATTTTGGAACCTCCCTTGCATCGTGATGTAAGAACTACTGAATGAGGTGCTTAGTGATGTGCAGGTCTTTGACTAAATGGCATAGCTACAATGGTTTTGAAGTAGGATACCACCTTGACATTAAAACTAGTGTTGATGTCGAATGTAGGGGGATCGATGACATCAATGGGAAATGTTGATTCCCATTGTTCCACTCGAGTATGTTCCCTAAAGGGTAAAATTATCTAAGGTACTACCTCAATCCTGGAATATGAGTGGTGAAGTCGACAAGAAAGAAGCATCAACTATCCAAGAACTTTTGATATAGGGGATTAAGGTTTTTGGTGAAGCATGTTGTAATGATAGTTGGATATATTAATGGTGATGGACAACTGGCCTGAGGTTGGAGCTGTAATGCGAGTGAAGGCAGTCAAAAAAATTTCTGATAGGGGTAGCCCTGGAGTCGGTAGAACATCCAGGGTATGTGTAAGTATGCTTTGACTAATGTGATTGGGATTAGTGGAAAATGTGCAAGCCTCGGTCAAGGGTGACTAGGAATTGTCGCCGGGTATAAGACATAAAAATATGGGTGGGAGTATTTTTCCTAAAAAATATTTGTACACTTACCAAAAGAATGTAAAGGTGGTTTGGATGTACAAACACAAAGACGGGTATCCCTGGAAACATGTTGGCCTGCGTGATGATAAAGATAAGGTGTTTTGTGTGGAGGGCAGGGGCCCCATTTGTTAGTAATGGTGTTGGGGTGGATGAGGCTGATGGAAAGAAACAGATGGTCTACTTTAATATGGGTGGATGGTAGGTCGATAGTAGCATGTGGTGGTTCATACAGTTCAATCCATTTGTGATCAAATATTTTGGACTGAGAGTAGGGGACATAAGCAAGATGTAAAGAAGAGAATCATGAGGTTGATCTTTGATACATGTGCGTAAAATGGCTCCCGGGCCTAGGGGAATGAACATGGATACCAATAGTGTGAAGGGGTCTGTGAACTAGGGTGATCCATGTAGGTTGGGATCTATTGGCCGACGTGGATTCTTACCATGTGCAGGTTGAAGGTAATGGTAAGCATGGTCTAGATGGTGAAACTTATGGTCAATGTTAGAGAAATGATGGTAGGATATGTAAGGCGTTGGAGGAAGCCTATCGTGGTGAGTGGGGAATGATACCTTGACTATTGATTGCCATCAGGTGAATAATATTGTTGTGGAGGTGTTGATATGCTGCAATTTTGAAATCCAATACCCTAAGCGAAAACATCCAAATATCAAAATATGAAAACTAAAAATAAGGATGTACCAAAATCATAGGAAGGTGCACCTGATATGTTATATGAACAAGTGAAGCTGACGTTGTTTTTGCCTAACTAGGTAAGCATCAAACCATGTGTCGATGTAGTGCTCCATGATCAAAGTGCTGATACTGGGCATATTAGAATATGGCCATGTCAAAATGTCCCTATATTTTGGAGATAAGGCTTTGTAGGAGGTTACCTCTTATGGGGAGCATGTTTCCCCCAGAGAGATCTCTTCAATAGTGCTAGGTTTCATTGAAATGTCAACCTTAATGGTAGGTGATATATTTGACATGTTCCCCTCCTTAAATGCATCATGCACTAGGATGGGGTTTTTGAAACAATCAATTCTCCTTGATGGTAGGAAATATTTAGATTCAATGGTGCAAATTTTGTGAGTTGGTGTGCTAGTAGGGAAAAAATATTTTTCAAGTAGAAAAAATGAACTGTGGTGCATGCCATCCCATGGAAAATTGGGTTTCATCATGGCCTCTATAATACCTTCATCTGAGTGAAAAATATTATATAAATTTGAATTCGCTTGTGTGAGGTCATGAGGAGGGAGTTTGTGCCTAACAATGTTGGCTGACAAGCAAGAATATGATTTGGTGGTTGATGTCGTAGAACCAATCGAATCTGACAAGGTGAAAATAGGATGGGTCTGCACCGTCATTGGTGTTAATATGGGTAAAGTTGTTTAAACGGTCTCAAAACCAAAAAATTATAAGCAGACAACACAAATCATGGTTCCCACAGATGATGAGATGAATTGTACGTGATGTTTCTTGTTGTCGGCATTAGGTGGTGGAATAATTTCCATAATGGTTGATTTATAGTGAGTGGGAGGGAGGTCTCTTGACCTTGTTGGTGTACAAGGAGAAAATATTTCCTCTACAATAGGAGGTTGGCGCTGAATCCTAAGATGTTGAATTTTTTTTACCATAGGGCGTGCTTCTGTACTTTAAGTGCTACTGGGGTAAATTTCGTACACAGGGAAAGAACTAACTGAGTAAATGGTATGTGATTTAGTACTTCTCATAGCGTAAGACGAAAATTCTTGGTTAGGGTCATAAGATTGGGCATTCCTAAGTGATTTCCATCTTTGGGTCTTAGTATTAGTGTGGTGTGGCTTCCAAGGGCAAGTTTGGTTTAATGCTACTCTGACTGCTCTCAAACATGGAAGATATTGACACTTCTTCATGTGATGAAATTGAGAGCATATGTGAAAATATCAACGTGTTATTTTCTCTTGGTTATAGAGGTGGATTTCAGGAATGGGGGCATATATGTGAAGAATATCGGTGAAATTTCCATATTATCGGCATTGGTTAACCAAGTGGTTAGGTTTTTTCATATAGGGAACATGGGAGGGTTAGTTTAGACCACGTGGTTTTACGAAGTTTGGTTTTTTTCCCATATCTAGGTTGGTGATGGTGAGAGGAGGTCGATGGGATGATTGTTGGTTTTTTCTCCTAAAACATGTGTAATATGGACCTAGATGCTTCATCCCCTAGGTGTGGTGCTTTCTGAATATTCTGTGTCTGAGTTGACTTAGTCAGACTTTTTAGCATGAACCAACGCATGAAGTCTAACATAGAGCGGAATCGGGAAAGGTGGGTACAGTGTCTTACATGATGGTTACTTGCAAAAATATGAAAAGTATGACATCTGTGTCTAGATATGTTGCTTTAGGAAATACGGTTGACTAGGTACCATCGATTAAATGCCCTTAATTTAGGGCATTAGGTGATCAAATGGTCAAGTTTATTGCAAAGGCACAGACTGGGGTAGGAGGTGTATACTCTGTTTTCCTTCTTGTAGTCTATTGGGTTGGGTGAGGTGGGTACGGGCATGAAGTAAGTTCCTCTTGTATGCACAAGATTGTCTTGGATCAATCCTCAGCTATTTGCAAGGCCGATGCAAATGGATCGTGGTAATTGCACTGCATGAGTGCATGTAATGCATCTCTATATCGAGGGATTTTGGGGAAATGATGATCTGAAATTATGCAAGAACGCAACAGAATAAAAATATAAACATGGACATAGAGATGCAGCATAAATATAACTTATTTTCATTAATATCAAAGACTAAAATATGCTTGCATATAAAATGGAAATAAACTAGCTTAGGCGATGGTAGCTTGTCTTTGATAAGAGATGAGGTGCCTACATGCCTCTGAACTCCATTACAATGAGGCTCAAAGGCCTATTTATTATTGATAAACAATGGAAAACCCTAAACATCAAAAAACCTAACCCTAGGAGATGAAGTGTGAAAAATATGGGCCCCGTTTGGGTAAATTGGTACATCAACTTCCTGGGGTCGTAAATTTGGCATACAATCTTCATTTGACATGCAAAATACCTCGTTAGAAAGAGAAATATGAATAATACAACTTTCATGTGGCCAATGTTGGACTTGAACCAATGTTGGCCCCAGTTTTCCAAAAAAAACGTCGTTTAGGGCCTCAAAACAGCTCCAAAAGTTAAAGACCCGAGAAAGTGCCAAAAACAGTAAATTGTGCTACAATTAAGGAAACTGAAAAAAATGAAAGAAAAAATGGTGAGGGTCCAAGTGGAATAGGCGGATGGCCACCAACATCCACTTGGATCAAATGATGTGTATAATGCTTGTATTCCATGCGTATAGCACATGTATGGTTGGTACGTAATGCCTTGTCGTCTACAATTGTGACCTTCTCTCTAGTAGGTGGAGTTGGGTTTATGATCATATTTTGGACATGTAGGAGAGTTTTTAAATCCTCTAACTCGGGGCAGGTGTTGGTGGGGTGACCAACCACGTTACATAAAGTGCAAGGTGGGGGTGTCCTAGGAATATTTTGGGTGTCCACCTTCTTCCATTTTTTCTTATGCTTTAGGTGGTACCAGCTGGTGTCGATACATGTGCTTCCTAAGTTATGATGGTATCCTGAAAGGTAATAGGAATTCCTAACATGGCCGGAGGGTTCAAATATCAGACTGGGATTGCGAGAGCCATATTTAGCAATGTAAGTGTTGCCACGACTTGGTGTGAGACAAAACCAGGTGGAGCATATAAAAAGGGGGTTTGGGTGATGGCATATGGGAGGAATATTAAGTCAGTAGCAGATATACTCTGGGTATCATATGTTGTTTCTTGACTCGGTTGGGTGTTTCATGAAGTCATCAGGCACACCGATGCTCCTATTGTTGCTGGAGCCTCTTCAAGCAACATAGGGGGTTCTCCAAGATATGTTCTGAGGAGAGTGAATGGTTTTAGTTGACCAGGAGCAAACTTTGTGTATGTTGTAACTGAATCCAGAGAAGATTCTACATATGGTAGAATGCCGACAAGGGTGGTTACTCGATTCTTCTCATGATATGTGAGCTAGTCAATAGTAACGAATTTCCCTTCATGGGGGAACATAATTACTCTGAATACGGAGGATGCTACTGCAGTCATTGCATACATATAACTCTAAACCAAAAGGATGTTATAATCCAACTATGCATCTAAGACTTCGATGTTAATGAGGACAATCTTGTCAGAGATATGTATTGGTACGTCATGTAATATACCTGTGGGGGTGGAATGGCACCTGTCATATGCTCTAATCATAATGTCATTTCACCTACTGTCAACGTGAACATATCTCAAAATCTGGGAAAGGTCAAAGAAATCTCACTGGGGCCATCATGTTCACCAGAAGAAATAACCTCTTATACCCAATTTCTACAAGAGTATAGATATATCTTTGTGTGGGACTACTGAAAGATGCCTGGGCTTAGTCCCACTATCGTAGATCACCAAATTAACACCTGGCATGACGTACCTCCAATACGCCAAAAACAACGTCAACTGCACCCATCTAAGGTAGAAGCAATAAAATGAGAAATCGATAAGCTTCACAAAGTCGAGTTTATCTACCGTATTGCTTACACATCTTGGGTTTCCAACCCTATTCCTGTCATGAAAAAATAGGGCACCATACGTGTTTGCACTGATTTTTCGCAATTTGAACAAAGCATGTCCCAAGGGAAATTACCCTACCCCATTCATTGACCAAGTCATTGATGCCTGTGTGGGTCACGAGGCCCTCTCCTTTATTGACAGATTCTCTAGGTACAATCAAATTCAAATCCACCACACCGTGCTCACTACCCCCTGGGGAACATTCACACCTCCGAAAAAATAAATTTTCAGTGCTAACAGGTATGCCCTTTCTCATCTTATTTTTTAGCACATGTCTTTCAATTATATTTGAATAAAGAAGATGCTTTCACTTGGGGTATTTTGTTGCAGGTATTGTGCAAAGCATCCATCGCTGCATCCACTGAAAGTTCTAGACCAGGTATCTATCTACACTTAGCATGATAGAGTCCCAGAAAAACTCTGCATATCCTAACATCATTTCCCTAGAAGAAATTAACCATAGGTTCCAAGCACCTGACCATGTTTATCATCGTCGCACCTTGCACATGACAGACATACTTGTTGGTCGGTAGATCCTCCCCTCTATGGTGTCTGTCACTCAAATTAGACCATTATCAGAAAAAGCATGACGCCATGGCCATACCACCTTAGTTTGGGGAAGCACTTCATGCCCATTCACCCACCATGCATCAAGTCAAGTTTTACCATATCAAAATAAAACCCCTTTCCCGGATTACCAGGTTTTGCAAGCAAATTGAAAGTGCACCATCGCATCTCACATTTGGCCTACCATACCCCCATCGACATAGCACATCTACAATACTTTCAATCCACTTCATCACCCCCACACAAGAGACCAACCAATGGGGCCCCCACCCTCAGCAAAAAAAACTTCCTCACATCATTAGTGAGTGAACACTTTCATGTTTTGGGGCACCTGTCTCTGTGTTTTTTACAATCCAAATCCCATTGTTTCATTCTTTTGGTAAGTTTACAAAGACCACAAACGGTGCACAATGTCCCCCACTCATCCATCCCTTTTTTCTCCCATGGAAACAGTCCCTGGTCACCCTTGGTCGGAGTATCACACCTTTCATGCATAAGCCACCATGACATTCATAACCAACATATACCCACCCTAGACGTCCTACCGATGCCAGGGATTTCCCCACCAGAAATAGTTATGACTTCCACCAAGCTGATTTTTATATTCTGACCTTGGGCCACTGAATCCCCACCATCAGTTTTCAGTCACCCATTGCCATCATACATATGTTAAAAATATCACATCCAAAATCCTAATCCCTTGCATCATTGACTCTCTCGTTCGATTGAGGCTTCCTTTGTGTCGCCTTCAACTCATATTTTCCAAAAAGGAAGCGGTACCTTAGATTATCCCTCACCACAAAATGAACATCCTCCAGTGGCACTGTGGGAATCATCATCACCCATATATGTCAAACCTCCTGACATTTGCCTATGACAAAAGCTTTCATGTCAAGATGGTATCATACCTTACAACCATTGCACTTTGATCAAATTCGTTGAAGAGTGGTGTCTTTATAAGCATCTCTTTTAGCAATGCTTACATGGGAAGGCCCCAGTCATACACCCATGTGTACAATGAGAATTTATATGACATACCAAGCTTACGCATGTGGGTACCACATTCCACCTATTGTCAAAGAAAAAAATCCCCTGAGGGTGTCAAAAATTGTTCACTACCATACTAGTGACACAGAAAAAAACTGTATCTGTCAAATAGATTTGTTTTGCTAACCAAAGCATCACAAGCATGGGACATGCCTGCCTTGTAGAAAAATTGTATTTATTATATCATACCATTTCTTGCAGGGTTGCCACAGGACCTGGTCGATCTTAGACCCGGTGTAAGGTGTTTCCAACTCTTTCCTACTTGCAGGTCTCTCTCTCTCTCCGCATAGTACACAAAAAATAAACTACATGTATTTCGGTTATATAGTTCTTCCTAGACCTCACACATTAGGGGGCAACAGTTATCACTGGAAAATCAGAAAATCGGAGATGACATTATTAAATGTCAGGCAGAAGGATTTATAGGGTTGAGGCACATTAGAGAATCTAAAATTTTTAAAAAATATCTAAGGTCCAGAAGAAAAATCAAATTGCACACTCAAGAAACTAGCAGAATGCGCCTTCGCGCACATTTCTCTTTGATAGGCGCACCTTTTCATGGCTTTCCCTCAAAAATTTGCACGGACCTGAGAGTTGCGGAAGTCATTTTCTGGGACCCCAAGGCACACTCCAAGAAATTTATCCCACACTAGAGGCCGCCCAAGGTCAACTGCCTAAGCCTCCTTAGGACCTTAAGGGAGCACACAATGGAATCATGTGGCACACAATGGAATCAACCCCCTCCCTTGGGTCACCATCCATAAATGTAACAAGAGGGGGAAGGAGAGTTTGAATTCATCTATAAAATGCCACCAAGAGATGAACAAAGGGAGAGCACATTGTTATGTTGGCCAAAATTGCTTCCAAGCAATCTAGCAGTGTGTGATCCAGAGCAGAATTAGAGAGGGGATTCAGTTGTTGGCCACCCAACAACTCCGATCCTTTGGAGTAGAGAGAGGGACCTTGCATCAAGGTGGCCAGGAGGTAAAAATTTCCTTGCATCGGGTCTTAGAACTCCATAGTTCTAAGGGCCCCTTGGAAAGTGTGTAAACGCTCTATCTTTTATTCATAATAGCACACAATAAGAGGGGACATAGATGCCACCATTGGTATTATTGTGTTGTTTGAATCTATATGAGCTTTCGTGTTTTTTGTTTAGTTTAGTCTTGTTTCCTCTCTACATATGCATACTATATCATTATCTAGTGTGTTTTTTTTTATGGCATGTTGACTAACCTGCTAACTCTTTTGTTTATCTGCTTGTGACCACAAACTTAAGAGGTAGTGACCACTCCTCTTAAGTAAGTGTGGATTGATACACTCGTGCACCAAATCCACCAACACAGGATTGGCAACTCACTGATTTTACTTCCTAATTAACGTGGTTGTGCCTTTTTGCAGAGACCTTTTTCTTTTCACTGGATTTTGGCTTGAACAACCCCTCTTCTCTTCTTCTCTGCATGTTCACCCTTAGTGAGAGGTTGAAGCCTAGAAGCTCCAAAAATATTGCTACAGGAAATTTTCACGCATTTTACACTGACAGACGCACCTAACTGCGTGCGTTCAGTAGTGACCTGCACAAAGATTTCACACCTATGTGAGATTTTTGCGCGCGAAAACCAGAGGCAAAAAAATTCTGCTATTTCCCTTCATTTCTTGTTTGTAAAGTGACTGGAAGCCCATAAGAAATCTGCCAGCACTATGTGAGGTGTCCCATGACTGGTTAAAACTCACTCTTGGTTGCATTTGAGTAGGTTTAGGTGTTAGTTTTAAAATTTCCAAGTTTATTTTCACAAAGGAACCACATATTTTAAGTAGGGGGAATTTACTTGCAATCTGAAATAACTTATGTTTTGTGAACATAGACACCAAAAACACATAGGTAATTATCTTTAGGTAAGTTTCCCTAGTCCAAGCATGCTTAGCTAAATTTTTCATTTTTCCAAGTTTAAAGTCATTAATTTTAGTTCAATTTTTGGCACTAGAATTTAATTATCCTTAGAGAGCAAGTAATCTTTGTTGTCTTTGCACCGTTTGGTGACCCTAGGAAATCATATGAACACTCTCTACTGATAATTTTCCATCTCCCTTTAGTTGATCACTTAGATTAACTAGGCAACATTGTAAGCAGCCCATATCCGCACATGATTTTCTTTTGAGCAAGGGACAACCAAAATTAGTTTAATAGAGGATTTTGAAAAGGATCATTGCATATCCACATGTTAAAACTATGTGATTTTTCACATCTTGCTCACACAATTTCACACCTTAAGTGAATCAAATCCACCTAAAAGCTAACTTAACTAAACTCATTAACTCTCCCCACAGGGGCCACAAGAGAAATTATAGCTTAAGTTAGGACCAAGGGGGTAGGAATCCAATAAGCCTTCTTGGTCAGTTTACATCTTGAAACATAGAAGTTGAATTTTTAGGGAGCTTTTAAATATGTCTATTCGCCCACGAAAAATAAAACTCGAGCCCCATAGAGACCCGATTCAGAGGGGGTTAAGCTTAGGCCTAGTGTGTGCAGTATTATTCGGGGCTACCTGACCCGTCTAATACTCAGTACTAGTAGTTGATTTAAAAAGAAGCTCAAGACTCAAACACTCACGTGAGCCGATGGTACTTAGTAACCAAAACTAGGGTATCCTTCCCTATAGGTGACGGTGAAGGCAGCACTAGATCCTCTACCTTTACCTTGGTCGATTTTCTTCGGTTGACTGGGGGCGTCACCAACTCTTTCGGGATGTTGTGCCAGCATTTGCAAGATATCTTCTCAAGGCCCAGTTACATTTGAGCATGTGAGGATGATTACGTCTTCTAGGATTTGAGTATCATACGCAAAAACAACAAAAACCATATTTTTTTTATTGATTGGTCACATAGGATTAATCTAAAGGGAAAATTTATCTTTCATTTGCACTTGTTTTATGTATGTAATTGAATTTTTTCTTTGATTATAATCTCTATCCTCTCAAATATTTCCAAAACCATACCTAGTCGATGCCATAAAGGACCCAACAGGACTTCGTCAATCTAGACATCTTTTGGACCTCCCCCCATTATCGAAAGGGGTTCTAGGTCTTTTTCCATTTAGGCATCAAAGACAGAACATTTCCACCCTTATCAATTCATCCTTTATTGGGGCATCGTTAATTGGGAACCCTCGTCGGTCACCCAATGCCACACTAGTGAGCCCCCCCACAAGGTCACCACGTTCCACTCCTCCCACAACCCCTAGGGGGAAAAGGAGCACTACCCATTCAAGAAGTCAAGTGAACTCACAGTCGGGTACATTGTACACAAACCCTATACCTAACCAGAACACTATGTCTTTATAGTGTGTAATGGCTCTCAAATCGCAGTCACCATTCTTAGCTTCGTTAAAATTTTCGAATGTAACCAAGTTAACAAATGACCTTATTACACACAACCCTACATGGCCACCCATGCCCACAAAGCTCCCTTTGTACATTCCAAAGTTCGAAGGGAAGCAAGTGGAAGACCCTGGAAATCATATTATGACTTTCCACCTATGCTGTTTGTCGAACAACATCATTGACGATACTATTTGACTGAGACTATTTCAACGCACCCTAACCGGGGTAGCCGCGAAATGGTATGTGGAGCAACTATCTGCTACACATGGAACTTTTAGCACCCTCGCTACTGCGTTCCTTACCTATTTTTAATTACCCATCCACCACAATTCCAGGATGGAATTACTGACCCACTTTAGGCATACCCCTGCCATCCATATCTCAGACCATCTCCACGAATGACGGCGACGTCATAGTTTGTGCAAATCCAAACTCGACCATCGACTTTTGTTAGACCTATTCCTAAAAACTCTCACTGCAGATATTTCAAAGGATGTGGCAACACAAAAACCTATATTTGAAGAGGATGCCATCAGCAAGGCCCAACAGCTCGAGCTGATCTACACGCAGTCAGGATATATTTACAATATCCTGCCTAACGCCCCAAACCTTACAAATAATTTCCAGGTGCGTCGAACTTCGTAGGCAGTTTGATTGGGTCATTGACCCAAAATCACATAAGCAGTGGCGTTCAGTACCCTAGTTACGCATATGATTCTAACCTAAACATCCCGCAACCCAGCTACCAGAGTCATCATGCACCTTCGCAAAACATGACTAATAGGGCGACATCGTACCACCATCAGTAGGGAGGACCATATCCTCCGGCTCAAGGGACCCAGTACGCAGCTAGACATGCTGATAGAAGAGATCCCCCTCAACAATGATTCATAAACCAGGGACAATGACGTCAATATGCCTAATCTCCAGCACAAAACCCACCCATGTAGAATAATGCACAGGTTAACTTTGTGCAACCTCCCCAGGCATAACTGTGCCAACCATACAATCAGGAGAATCTGAACTATCCTCCTAACACGGCAAAGAAAAAAAGGAAAAAACAAGCCAAAGGGAAATCCTGGACAAGGGGGAAACAATCAACAACACCCTCCGAGATCTTAGGCTGGAGGAAAATCCAACCGAAATCAAAACCAGTAGCCAAACAAATCCCAAGGCTAGAACAAGAGGGCGAATCTTCGAACCAAACACTCTTGTTTAATCTATGGTGAGTTCAGCCATTACACTCACCACTATCCCAATCTCCCTGAGCTGAAGAAGCTTCAAGGTAACCGTGGAAAAGGGGGATCCTCACAGCAGACAACCGTCATGCAGGAGCCTTTCCCCCATCAAGGGACAATTAGCACCCAACAACAACAAAAAACTCTCGACGATTCTAGAAAAACAACCACGAAATCTACATGAATGGCGAAGAGATGTTTTTCAAGACACTGAACCAGAACTATGATACCCCACCAGACACCAATTTATCAGGGGCTAGTACAAGTGCACCAGCAACACCTTTTACCATATCAAAGATATATTGAACCTTTTCCAAAAATGGTTAAGGGACCAACTAGGTGGGCAGGAAACCATTCCAAAGCAGCCCATAACTATAACATTGTGGACGATTTAGCCAAATCTCTCGCCACCATGTCAGCTTTGGAGGTATTACAATCATGCCCAAAACAAAGGAAAGCCTTACTTTCCACATTAGGGGCCATCGACCCTGCCAATTTGTGCCTAATGGATTTTGATTTAGATAAGCCACCCTTAGGCTTCCTTCGATGGTCGCCTTCCAGATATTGGTGTTAGTTCAAAACATCACCATTCATCGATGTATCATTGACGAGGGTGCATCCACATGCATCATGTCCAAGAACGTCTGGCAGAAGTTAGGGTCTCCTGAACTAAAGCCATCGGACATCATGCCTAGAGCATACGACGGACGCCCATCAACTCTCGTCGGTCTCTACCAAAACGTCCCAGTTTTCTTAGTTGGAAAGACGGTCCTTATAGAAATTAAAGTCTTGGATGCTCAATTGGATTAAAATATACTTCTTGATCAGAGTTATATGTATGCCATGTCAGCCATAACCTCCTCCGTCTTCCAAACTATGATGTTCCCCCATGAGGATCGCATCATTACTGTCAACCAATTGACATACCACGAAAAATGACCCCTAACAAATACCGATTTCGTCCTACCCTATGTAGACACATCTTTCGAGATGCTTACATGGTACCAAGAATATGGTCCCAGCCTATTTAAATCGTCGTCCATCCTTGGGCCATTCCTAGGAGACCCCCCTGTGATACCAGATCATCATCTGTTGTCATAGAGGCTCTGACATGCATTATGTCTACATCAAGCACCGAAGCCAGCCAAGAGACAAAGACGAGCAGTAAATACATCGATTTATTGGCCACGACAGCCTATCTAGCCTATGCCACCTCCCAAATCCCTTCCTCTATCCCCTAGCTGGTTTTGTATCCCAGCAGGTCTTGGCCACTGTGGTGTTACCAAACATATCTTTTGAAATCCTATTTTGGTACCTGGTCCCACATACTGGGATGGGAGCCACGCACATCACCTCTACATGGTTAATCCCCCTCAGTCTTAAGGAGGCCCCACTCATTTAGGAGACTACCACAAACATCCCTGCAAAGGCAATTCCCATCGCAAAACTGATGGTTACGACCAAGAACACCAATAAAAGACGAAAGAAGGTCAATAATCCCACCATGCAATGGGAGTTACAACCTTGCACCATATGCGACATAGTAGGACACCCTACCCACATCTGCCTAGAGCTGGACGAGTTAAAATCACTCCTTAGCTCCGCGGTAGATATCGTGGCAACAAGTTCTCGTAAAAAGGAACCTGCCACCAAAAATCAAGGCAAGGCATTGCATACCAATCACGCATGCACTATCTATAGAAATTATGGGCATTATACCCATCATTGCCAAAAAATTACGTGATACAGGGACGCCTTACATGCCATCGAGCAATCCTACCAGGAGGATCCCTCCATCCAGTCAGCTGGAGATGAACCTCGCATCATTTTATACCTGCAGGAGGAACCATAGTCACCTGTAAGACTCCCAACCATTCCCTCTCCCCCTATCGAGCGTTGTGCACTCTGTGGCGAACGCGATCATTTCATTGCGGAGTGCCCAACCCTTGAAATGTTTCAGTGATGGTATCCAGTCCATGTAGTATACCGCACTGACCAAGCCACATAGTACTCATGTCAAATATTCGGAGGCAATCACCCATTACGCCACTGTCACTATGTCCCTAGATTCTGTGCGACGCTAGCTAGTATGCACTCAGCCATAGTTATCCTCTCCCTAGAAGACGGCTCGAACATTGAATCCATGAATAACTCGACAACCCAAGAATATGTGACAAGTAGATCCATCCTCTTCCTTTTAGCTGAAAAGTGGCCAGTCGGGGAACCCTTAGTCACCCCCAACTGCCCTCCGCAGAGAAGACCAACATGTGTGTTATTTAACACACACAATCATGTGGTCGACACTTTACCTGACTTATAAGCGCTACGTCGCTAATACCCAGTCACGTCATCAAATGAACAGGACGGGAACCCCATTTCTAGGATGTTTTGACTAGTATGTCAGGGAAATCACCGTGAACAATGTTGTACCTATATCCCGTAAGTACGTCCTCTAATCGACATGATACATCTATTAGAGATGAAATGTTGGGACCTTATCAATCCGGAACCTAACAACCAACGTGGAAGGCGGATTACCCACAGGTAGTCTGTTAGGTTCCCCTGATTTGTTAGATTGGTGAGATCAAATGCACAAGGTAACATTAGACTAGTCTTTGGAGTCCTAGGACCTAGCCTTCTTGGACTCAGAGAGGGCTCTCTCTATTTTGTGCAAATGATGTGAACTTGTTTGCTTTTAGGGTTTGATTTTAAGCTAGTTGTTAACTGTAGGGTTTGTTTGTTTGTTTTGTTTGGGTAAGATGATCAAGTAGAATAGATAGAGTGAGGAAATATTCAAGTCATTGGGCTATGGAGTCAATAAAATTCATACAAAGTTTCAACAATAAGTCAGGGTGGATCATAGGGAAAATCTAGCATGGTCAGATGGATTTTCAAGGTTTTTTGTGAAATGAAATGAACATCAAGTTTGTGAACAAAGTAGGGCAAAAGGAAATTAAGAATCATTTGTCATGTACTTAAAACAAGAAGGTACTTCAACACTATTTAGCATAAAGAAGTAATCAATAAACGGGGTACACCAATAACTCTTTGATTCAACTCAAGCAAATAAGCATTTCAGACAAACAATCCAATGAAATGTAGAAGGCGAGAAACTCATTTAACTTCTAGTGATTTCAGCTTGAAAATTAGAAAACATTTAAAATAAACAGATAAATTTAATCAAAGAAGAGGGAAAACCTAAACATCATTGATCATAGCCATAAATATCTCCAAAACAACTATTCAAACATGGACAAATGGTATGATCAAAACATAGCCTCTTTGGCAGACCTAATTAGTGATACTTTAGAGAGAGACCTCAAAAACAGTGTTTCAGTGACATAAAACAAGCAGGGCTAACCATAAAACATATTTGATACCTACTGTATTGAACCATTCATGAAGTAAACAAGCTTTGGGGGTCTAGAGAGCAACTAAGAATTCTCTAAAATGTCCTAGGAGAGGAAAACATAGAGGCAGTGAAGAACAAACAGAGCTAAGGTGCCTTTGAAAACATTTCTTAGTCTAAAACCTTTGTCCTACTGCAATAAAGAAGGATGATACATAAGAAAACAATAACTTAATAGAATCACATCACCATTAACCAAACTCAAGGATCCTGCAAGCAGCCTTCTCCATCATAAATCAAGACAAGCCATTCACAAACTCCACAACACCAATTTCTTCTTCAATCTCCAAACAAAAAAAATATGTATTGCTCCAAAGAGTCATCAAATGCAAACCTTTTACAATAAGGCCCTCATGCTCTATTTATCTAGCAAAGGAGGTCGAAAACCCTAACTAGGATTTGAAAATTTCAAAATCATCCATAAATGTCATTAATTCCCAACAGACCATGCAAGGCCCAAGGCACAAAATATCTCATGAAATAAATGCCAAAATAATTCCTAGCACATAATTTTGGATTAATTTACCTAAAAAAACATTAAAATATCATTTTTCAATTAATGAGTGTCTTTTGTTGACTTTTGGCCAAAAACACACAGTAAGGTCTGAAAGCGCAATGCCTTCATAGGCAGAAAATGGGTCCACTTACAGCCAAGTTTTGGTGACCTTCCCGATGTCGGAATTTTCTCCGTGATGGCCAGTTGGAAATATTGTTGAGTATAATTTCCAAATATACCTTTTTTCTTGATTTAGCTTCATTTACCTTCCCAAAAGACAAAATTCCCAAAATTTCTCTAGGCGCAGTGCTAGCACAGGTAGAAAAAGGGTCCACTTGCAGCCAAGTTTTGGTGACCTTCCCGATGTCAAAATTTGCTCTGTGATGGCCCGTTGGAAATATTTATGAGTCTAATTACCAAATATACCTTTTTTTTTCTTTATTGAGCTTCATTTGCCTTTCCAAAAGACAAAATTCCTAAAACTTCTCTAGCATAGGCATAAAATGGGTCCACTTGCAGCCAAGTTTTGGTGACCTTCTCGATGTCGGAATTTTCTTCGTGATGGCCCGTTGGAACTATTACTAAGTATGATTTCCAACTATATCTTTTTTTTCTTTATTGAGATTCATTTTCTTGTCCAAAAGATAAAATTCCCAAAACTGCTCTAGGCGCAGCGCCAGGCCTAAAAATAAGGCAGGAAGGTGAAAAATGGGGTGTTTTTTGGCCTTTTGAGGGGTCAAAAATGCTCCAAATGATCTGAAATTTGGTAAGCATACTGTACTATATGTGAGGATTCAAAAAATGAAATTTTTTCCTGCTAAGGGTGCCTGAAATGAAAGCACAACTCCAGGGGTGCTGCGCTTAGAGGCCTCCAAATTCACAAAAAAACCAAAAATTGACAAAATTTCCTCAAATTTGGTGGATGTGTTCCTCATGGGATTTGAGAGACCTGTGGAGAAGATTGAGCAAGTATTCCAAGGTTTTCTTCGTCTTTTGCCTCTTTGAGTGCCTGTATCTGGGCATGGGCCTCTTTGAGTTTAGCCTTCACAATTTGGTTTTGCAATGCATAGTGCTTGGTCATTTTCTTTTGGAGTTTAAGGTCCCTCTTCACCTTCTTCAGCTGCTTATTTTCATTATTGTAATATTCAATGTTATACATGGCCATACCTAGGCATCTTTCTAGATCCTTAATTTCTGCTTCCTTGCTTTGGAGCAGTATGCTGGTGGCCCTCTCCTTGTTTTCATTTTAATTTTCTAGGTCATTGATGCCAAGTCCTTGTTTAAGCTCCTTCTTACCTTTCTTACCTCTCTTCATCTTTTGTTTTCCTTTATCTAGCTGCTTGGTATAAGTGGGAGGCATGGTCCCTTGTCTTTTTTAGGCAGAAAACACATGACTTTCCCCCTATGATATGTTAATGGAAGGGGTTTAATTGTGATTACCTGGGTGTTTTCATCATAGGTGGCATCATTTGTTTCCATGTCCTCCTCTTCATCATCCTGACTGCTTCTTACCTCTTTGCCTTCAACATTAGCCTCACTGTTGGCTTCTTCACTGATTTGTGCACTCTCATATTGTTCTTCATTATAGCTGCCTTCATCATTGATGTGACCTTCATTTTGGCTGCCAAAATCTTGATTTTATTTACTGTCTTCATGATTTTCATGAATTTTGTCATCAAAGTCATGACTATCTTCAGCCTCTTCTTCATTTTCTGCATAGTCATCATCTTCATTTTGGTTTCCTTCTTTATCTTTTCCCTCATATTCGTCATGACTAAGAGCCTCACTGTTTTGACTATCATTAGGGCTCTTAGTCTCACTGTTTTCTTCAGGATCATCCTCTGATTCTTGGTTACATGCTTCATTTGTGACCATGCTATCCTCTTCCTCCTCATCCTCAACATTTTCAGTGTGATTGTTGTTTTCTTCATCACTTACCTCTTTTTCATCATCATCCACCTCCATGGCCTCTGCTTCATTGCTGATTTCTTGTTCATATTTTCTTGACACATTCCCATTGTCAGTTTCTTCATTTTCTTCATTTTCATCACCCTCCTCTGTTTCCATGTTGTCTTCTTCTTGTTGTCTCAACTCATCATCTCCTTCATCCTCATTTTGGTTTGACTCATTGTCATCTTCACCTTCATTTTCACTTGACTATTCACTGCCACTTCCTTCTTGATTTGATGCATCAGGAGAAGCTGAGGAAGGGAGGTTTCCTTTAGGAGAGGATACATGTGTAGATGATGAGGCATGGTCATTCTCCTGACATGGTGATTAGTGTTGCCTTTAAACAACCCTAGGCTTGCTTGTGAAACTTGATAGTATGAGTGAAATGGAATAATGGTGAAAGGAAAATTTTTGCAAGTGAGTGAGATGGAGGTGTAGGTGTATGACTGATCTCCTTTGAGCTTAGATTAAGAGCTAACTCCAAATTACTATAATTACCCTAATTCACACCTTTCTTGACTGATTAAATTCATGCTTGGAGGTCAAAACAGAGTGTTTGTCATGAGGATTTAGGGTTTCCATTCATTAGGGTTTGGTTAATTTATTTAATCATCCAATCATCAAATTCAATTGGAGGATAAGGAAAATAACATCTAACTACCAAATTTCAATGTTTTTGAGAGTCTTTGATGCAGCTTGGAGGTATCCTTCCATCAATTTTTTACAATTTGCAGGTGAAGGAGGGCTTCTGGCTTAGGCGCAACGTTTGCATGCATTTTCTGTTCACTTCAGCCCTAAGAGTAGAGCCTGAATGCGCTGTCAGGTCACTTCTACCCTAAGCGCAATTCTTGAATGTGTTCAGGTCCTGTCGGGTCACTTCTACCCTAAGCGCAACACTTGAACGTGTTCAGGTCCTGTCGGGTCACTTCTGCCCTTAGCGCAGCTCCAATTTGCAGAGGGAATTTGGAGGCCTTCCCAGTGTCGGAATTAGGCTCGTAATAGCTCGTGGGAAATTTTATCCTGACTAATTTCCAAATATACATTTTTTTTCTCTAATTGGATTTTATTTGACCTGTCAAAAGTTGATTCTCCCAAGACTGGTCAAAACGTGTTGAATGCTCGTGCAGAAATGTAGAGTGCTGTTGCAGGCAACTTTTGGAGGCCTTCCCCAACTCCAAATTGAGCTCATGATATCTCATTGGAAATATCTTCTAGTCTATTTATCTTTTGACCCATCAAGAAAGTCATTTGGACACTCTGGCTATGAGAAAACCTGATTTTCCCAAGGTCACTCCAGAAGTGTAGCAATTTTCCCGTGACACATGTATTTTCAAAATTGCTCCCAAAACATGATACCTGTGTAAAAACTGAAGGATTTTTTTCTTCTTGGATCTATGATGGACAAAAACCTCTCTCACTTTTGTCAAATTCATCTATGTTTGGTCAAAAACATAATTTGAAGAAAAACTGGCCCTAGGTGTGGCAAATGACTTGACTCTTGGAATGAATTCTTGGAAAATGATGGAGGCATGATGTTTATGAGTTGGTATGGATTTATGCTTGCTGATATGACCTTTTAACACTTCATAAAAATTTTCAAGCTTGTCCATTACCTCATATGCAGACTCTGAAATTGAATGATAGTCTTCTTTGGAAATGATGACCTTGGAACACATGAAACCCTAATTTACCTAGTGGGGGGTTCTTTGACCTCTCTTTGACTAAAAAATGGCTTTGAATATTTAAGTGAAAAAAAGAGTATTGACCAAGTGGTGTAATGAAGATCCAAAATCCAATGTACTTGATTTATATAAAGAGCCTACAGAGATAGTTTTGAGACCATCAATGCTTGAAGAATTTTGGGAATCATGGGAATGAGTTAGGCTTATAGGAAAACCCTAGATGGACAATGGAGTCATAGGCAAGGGAAAAATAGAGTAATGAGATAATGGGTAGGAAAAAGGATGGAAATGAGAGGCACAAGCCATTTGGAGTCTGTAGGAGTTACAAGGTGATCATGAAATGGCAAAAGGGTAGGATAGTGAAAATTTTTCTCTAAGGATAATGAAGGCAATGAAATTTCTAAAAATCACAATGTTCATGGAATTTTGTTTTTTTAGAAATCTAGAACCAATATTTAGTCATCTATAAATAGTGAAAATTATTGATGACTAACACAGTTTACGCGATACCCATATCGGCATATTGGGCAAGTTAGGAAGGTGTGCCAACCAAGCATGACCCAGCTTCAACCTAGGATAACATGCAGGCTATGAAACATAGTTGGCCACCAGGTCAATCAGTGCAAAGAACTGAAGCACCTCACAAACAGTTTTCGCATAGTCTCTTCCCTCCCACAAAGTCATCTCTCTAACCAAGAGAATATCACGCATTGCTATTACTGGATTCACTCACACTTCCATCATACAATAAAATGTGATCATATTTTGAAGCTTAAAGCAGCAAGAGAGGTGTTAATTCTGCACTCCCCAATAGAGTTAGACATACCCAAGCCACAAATTCGGAAATGGTAGTAGAGGACCCTCTCCTCTATGCCTGATCCTTTCCAAACGTCCACTTATGGGACGAAGAGTAGTCTACAATATACTTAGTTGGCACAGTGGTACCATGCACCATTTTCACCGGCCATAACCACGAACCAGAGGTGTGCCCACTAATGGAAACATTTAGGCACCTCTGTACCAAGCACATCTCCCATCTCCCATGAAGTGCCCAGGCTAACGAGGAATCTAGCCTTGCGCTCACGCAAGCTCCCATGATGGAAATTCCTCCCCACCAAATGCCAACGACACAATAAACCATATACGATTCATATCAACATGTATCGGAACTATGACTCAGGTTGTCTGCTCATTTGACATAGGTGTCGAGTTAGCTGCAACTACGAGAGTAGCTGTACCAATGATAGTGCAAACCCAACTACATGCACTCTATCAATCGTGTCTGGTTCCACCACATCGATGATGGAATCCTTTTCGTGTCTATCAACCAGCTCCGTTCAGAAGAAACCTCTTATGCACAACTCTGCGTAGAATCAATCCCCCTTAGGATCCCTATTTCATTAAGATAAGGACATCCTGGAGGCTATGATGGAGCCGGATTACCCATGGGATGCAATGCATCACTGCTCGCTCTTTCTCCCAAGAAAATCGTTCAGACTTGACAAGATAGGGGAACAAGAGATTTATGCGATTGAATCAAAATATTTCCTCCCATCAGGAAAAGTTGATTGGCTCAAGAACCCCATCCTGGCTCTCGATGCATTTGAGGAAGGAAAACATGTCAAAAATTTCACCTATCATCAAGGTGAACATATCTCAAAATCCTAGACAGGTCGAAGAAATCCCACTGGGGGCAGCATGTTCACCAGAAGAAATAACCTCTTATACCCAATTGCTACAAGAGTATAGAGATATCTTCGCATGGGACTACTCAGAGATGCCTGGGCTTAGTCCCACTATCGTAGAGCACCATATTAACAACTGGCCTAACATACCTCCAATATGCCAGAAACAACGTCAACTACACCCATCCAAGGTAGAAGAAATAAAACGAGAAATCGACAAGCTTCACAAAGCCAGGTTTATATACCCTATCTCTTAGACATCTTGGGTTTCCAACCATGTTCCCGTAATGAAAAAATAGGGCACCGTACATGTTTGCACCGATTTTCATGATTTGAACAAAGCATGTTTGAAGGAAAATTACCCTAACCCATTGACTTGATGCATGTGCGGGTCACGAGGCCCTCTCCTTTATGGACGATTTATCTGGGTACAATCAAATTCAAATCTACCACACCACGTTCACTACCCCCTGGGGCACATTCACACCTCCGAAAAAATAAAATTTCAATGTCTAGAGGTATGCCCTCTCTCATCTTCTTTTTTAGAACATGTCTTTCAATAATATTTGAATAAAGAAGATGCTTTCACTTGGGGTATTTTTTTGCAGGTATTGTGCAAACCATCCATCGCTCCATCCACCTGAAAGTTTCAGAGTAGGTATCAGTCTACACTCAACATGATAGAGTCCCAAAAAAACTCTGCATATCCTGACATCATTTCTCCACAAGAAATTAACCATAGGTTCCAAGCACCCAACCATGTTTATCATTGCCCCACCTTGCACTTGATAAACATCCTTGTTGATCGGTAGATCCTCCCCTCCATGGCGTTCATCACTCAAAGTATACCATATATCAGTAAAAGCATGACACCATGTCCATACCACCTTAGTCCGGGGAAGCACTTCATGCTCATTCTCCCACCATGCATCAAGTTAAGTTTTACCATATCAAAATAAAACCCCTTTCTCGAACTACCAGGTTTTGCAAGCAGATTGAAAGTGCACCACCACATCTCCCATTTGGCTTACCATACCCCCATCAGCATAGCCCATGAAATAATTTCCATCCACTTCATCACCCCCACACAAGATACCAACCAATGGGGCCCCCGCCCTCAACATAAACACCTTCCTCAAATCATCAGTGAGCAAACACTTTCATGTTTTGGGGCACCTGTCTCTATGTTTTGTACAATCCAAATCCCATTGTTTCATTCTTTTGGTAAGTGTACAAAGACCACAAAATGTGCACAATGTCCCCCACTCATCCATCCATTTTTTCTCCCATGGAAGCAGTCCCTAGTCACCCTTGGTTGGCGTATACACCTTTCACCATAAGCCAGCATGACATTCATAACCAACGTATACCCACCCTGGACATCCTACCAACGCCAGGGATTTTCCCACCATAAATAGTTATGATTGCCGCCAAGCTGCTTTTTATACTCTGACCCTGGGCCAATGAATCCCCATCATTAGTTTTCAGTCACCCCTCACCATCATACCTATGTTAAAACTATCACATCCAAGATCCTGATCCCTTGCATCAGTGGCTCTCTCATTCAGTTGAGGCTTCCTTTGTGTCGAATTCAACTCTTATTTTCCGAAAATGGAGTGATACCTTTGATTACCCCTCACCATAAAAGGGACATTCTCAGGTGGCACTGTGGGAATCATCATCGCCCACAGATGTCATCGATCCTCCTGAAATTCGACTATGACACAAGCTTTCATGTCAAGATGGTATCATACCTTACAACCATTGCACTTTGATCAAAGTCGTCAAATACCCATGCCTTTATAAGCATATCTTTCAACAATGCTTACATGGGAAGGTCCCAGTCATACACCCATGCATACAATGAGAATTTATATTCCATACTAATCTTATGCATGTGGGTACCACATTCCACCTATTGTAAAAAAAAAACACCCCTGAGGGCGTCAACAATCGTCGTCTTCAACCAACATATCACTACAATACTAGTGACACAGACAGAATCTGTATCTGTCAAATATATTTGTTTAGCTAGCCAAAGCATCACGAGCATGGGACATGCCTGCCTCGTAGAAAAATTGTATTTATTGTATCATACCATTTTTGCAGGGTTTCCATAGGACATGGTTGATCTTCAACTCGGTGTATGGTGTTTCTAACTCCTTGCTACACGCAAGCCTCTCTCTCTCTCTCTGCACAGTACACAGAAAATAAACTATAATGTATTTTGGATATACAGTTCTTCCTAGACCTCATAATTAGGGGGAAATTGTTATCACTGGAAAATCAGAAAAGCAAAGACGACATTATTAAATGTTAGGAAGAAGGATTTACAGGGCTGAGGCACATTAGAGAATCTGAAATTTTTTAAAAATCTCTAAGGTCCAGAAGAAAAATCAAATTGCGCACTCAAGAAACTAGCAGAATGTGCCTTCATGAACATTTTTCTTTGATAGGCGTGCCTTTGCGCGGATTTACCTCAAAAATTTGCGTAGACCTGAGAGTGGTGGAAGTCACTTTCCGGGACCACAAGGCACACTCCAGGAAATTGATCCCACACTTGAGGCCACCCAAGGACAACCTCCTAAGCCTCCTTGGGACCTCAAGGGAGCACACAATGGAATCAACCCCCTCCCTTGGGTCACCATCCATCAATGTACCAAAAGGGGGAAGGAGAATTTGAATTCATCTATAAAAGGCTACCAAGAGATGAACAAAGGGAGAGCACATTGTTATGCTGGCCAAAATTGCTTCCAGTCAATCCAGCAGTGTGTGATCGAGAGCAGAAGTAGAGAGGAGATTCAGTTGTTCGCCACCCAACAACTCCAATCCTTTGGAGTAGAGAGAGGGACCTTGCATCAAAGTGGCTAAGAGGTAAAAACGTCCTTTAATCATGTCTTAGATCCTCATAGTTCTAAGGGCCCCTTATCAAGTGTGTAAATGTTCTATCTTTTATTCCTAATAGAACACAATAAGAGGGGACATAGATGCCATTTTTGGTATTATTGTGTTGTTTGACTCTATATGGGCTTTCATGTTTTTTGTTTAGTTTAGTCTTGTTTTCTCTCTGCATATGCATACTATATCATTATCTAGTGTGTTCTGTTTTATGGCATGTTCACTAACCTGCTAAATCTTTTGTTTATATGTTTGTGACCATAAACTTAAGAGGCAACGACCACTCCTCTTTAGTAAGTGTGGATTGGTACACTTGTGCACCAAATCCACCAACACACCTTCTAACCATATTTTGTATCAATGCGGGTTCACCAGGGTAGTATCTATTGAAAGTCAACAAGAAATTGCAGCACACACACTAGTGTGGGACCACAGGTCCTAGCGATAAATTAGTGTGAAAGACAATTTAATTTAATAAATTGGTGCAGTGTCTAATTTAATTATCCCTGAATTAAATTGGACAATAAAATGTAATCTTATCCCATAATCACTTGTAATAGTTAACTGAGTGTGATAAACTCATTTAGCTCATGAATTTCGAGTTGAGGGTCATTGGTGAGGCATGTAGAGTGATTCTATTAGTTATGGAGCTTGAGTTGCAGTTAGTGCATTAGTTTAATGCATGAGTAATCAATTAACTTAGCTAGGTGAGTTAAAGTTAGTTGAACTAGTTGTAACTGTTTGTTGCACTAGTGAGAGATAAAATGAATTAAATCATATTTAATTCACAATTAGTGATCTGTCATGCAACTGATGACTTACTATTAAAATTTCCATGCATGTTAGTTCAAGTGGAGACCCACTTGAGACAAAGGTTAAAGGGATGTTAACTATTAGTTGTATCATTAGTAAGTTACCCGCATGCAACCTAATATCCATTCTATTTCCCATGATCCTTGCGAAATTTTGGAAGGCTAAAATTCTTAAATAATAGGGATTGCATTCCACATGAATTGCACAAGAAAGGCAGACTGATTAGAGGCAGGAAATTGGCTAAGTACTGGTCAATTTTGTCCGGATCAGTGTGAGATGTTTGTGAGAGTGCAGGAGACTTTTGTGACAAGAGTGCATTGTAATTGTTTCATGATTCCATGGTGAATGTACAATAGAATATAGAGGGGTTTTGAGCAGCAAATTTTCCCCGGGAAAATATATGTGTTGTGGTTTGATTTGTTTCTTTCTGCAATTTTTGTTGTGATTGGCGATCGTGTTTATTTTCCAGAATTTATTTGTAGAAGGATTCAGTATCTAGATTTAGTACATTGCTTAATTAGATTGAATCTATTGATATACTTATGTTTGTATAATTTATACATGGTATCAAGGCACATGAAATCACTATAATGGAGAAGAAATTGAGTTTGTGACTAAATAGAATTCGAATTTTCAAAAGTATTCTTGGTGCAATAGGCATATCAAGATCGAAATGGATTTCAATGGCTTGAGATTTGAGTATGGACTCGAGGGAAGTGTTAGTCATCAGTAATTTTTTCCTTTGTAGATGACTAAATACTTATCCTAGATTTCTAGAAACAAAGTTCATGAACATTGTGAGTTCTAGAAATATCACTGCCTTCATTATCCTTAGGATAAGTTTTTCACTATTTCATTATCCCATCATGTCAAACTCAGCTCACCAATCCTAGAAGACCCATCATGGGCTCATGTCACTCATTTTGTCTATGTTTTGTCACCATTGGCCTCAATCGTCTGTTTTGTTTTGCCTAACCCCTCCTTTGCTACCTAGGGCCATCAATCAACCATATCTCTTATATCTCAAAAAATACTTCAAGCATTGATGGTCTCAAAAATATCTCTGTAGGTTGTTTGGATAAATCAAGTACATTGGATTTTGGGTCTTCAATACATCAGTTTGTACAAAACTTTGTTTTACACCTAAGGATCCCAAATCAAGTTTTCAAGAAAAGGCCACACCTAAGGATCCCAAATCAAGTTTTCAAGCAAAGGCCATGTCCAAAGAGCTTTCTACTAGGTCACCTAGGGTTTCTTAGGTTATAGGGTTGATTTGGTGTTCTAAAATCTTTGTTTTCTTGTGTAAAGAGGCTGCATTCAAAGAAGAAGAAGGTCAAGTAACTTTGTCCAAAACTGATCAAAAACCCTTCAAGGAAGGCCTCCTTGGCCAAAGCAAAAATTCTGCAAGGGACAACTGCCCATGTTCACATTTCTGCAAAAGTGATCAAGATGGTCATCAACATAAAAGAGGTAAGGTAATAAGGTGAAATCATCACAAGAAGACATCCACAAGCAAGAGAAGGAATCAAGCCTATGTTTAAAAGAGAATCAATGTTTTGTGATTAGTTGACAAAACAGTGTTGCTAAGCAAGGAACCATCACAAAGACCACCAAGACAGAAGGCACAGCAACACAACCAAGGACACATTGAATATTTTTTAGAAATCATGAATGAATAAGGGGAAAGGGTGAGGTGAACTGAAAAAAAAATGAATGAAGTTAAAAGGGCTATAGAGAACTTAGAAGAAAACACTACTTATTCTTCTCCAATAGCCCTAAAACCTAAGAGTTTGGAAGGATAGACAGAACATGTCAAAATAAGATGATAAGTCCTCCTTCATAACAGCAGAAGGCATTCAAAGGATTTTCAAGGTGGCCTTTAGGGTTTTTCAAAGATAGCACTGCTTCATTGCACCAAAGGAAGAAGTTGTAAAGAGTATTAGTATGATGGAGCCCAGGTTTCCCAGTGCAATCAAATGTCTTAAAAATTATCAAAGGAAGGCAAGCATAGGGTAAAGTGCCACAGGATAAAATCATGCTGAGCATAAGTCACTGTTGAGAAAGTGAGATGTCAAACTCCAAAAGGGACTAAAAATACCAAAGGAAAATGTGTTGTAGGCATCTGCAGAAAATTAGAAGTGTCCAAGGGAACACATTGGCATGATATGATTTGCTTAAAATTTCTATCAAAATAAATATGTTACTGCCCAAAAAATCAGTAAGGAGGTAAGAGACATGTTTAGGTCACCTGAAATAAAGAATGCCAAAAAGGATAAAAAAAAAAATTTCAGTTTGCTAAATACATGCCAAAGACAATTTGGACAGTCCCCACAATTTCAAAGCTAGATAAGGGGGGCCTCTTCATACTTCAGTACACCATTACCCAAAGAAACTCAATTGAGAAAATTTACGGGCACCTGCAAAAAAGGTCAAGGAGACATTAGTGGAAATTATAAAGTGACTCAATGCCAACATAGTAAAGTGGGTTTATAAATTTGATTTATTACTCTCAAGAGGTATAAAGGTGTTTCAATTTTCATTTCAAACTCATTTATCACTTGGTAAAGAGAGAAAAAGGCTTCAGAAATAAAAACATGGTTTTCTGGTTGTTTCTGGGCAAGTTTGTCTGGCGTTGCGAAAATCACTGGCGCTACGCAAAAAGGGGTTGGAGCTGCACTAATCCTTCCTCCGCTGGTTCAGAAAAAAAACGACGTTGTACAATTTTTTCCCGGCGCTGCGCTATTCCTGGACGCTGTGCAAACGCGGGCCTGACTCACCCGAAGACTAACCAACACTCTTGCATGCACCGGCGCTGCGCTAACCCACTGGTAGGCCTGCCGGCACTGCGTAAACGGGCCGACCCGATAGCTCGGGCAAGGCACTGTGCAAACGCAGAAAACCTCCAAAGAGAAAAATCTCTTACCCTAATTCTAAATTTCACCCTCTAAGCTGCCTCTAGGTTCTATAAAAGGGTCAAGAATTGGTAAGTGACATTCTCCACTTATCCCAAAGAAATTTTGAATAAATTTTACTATTTTATGGCTTTGAATGTTAAAACCCTAAGAGGGTAAACCCTAGACCTTCATACAAAACAAGACTTTGTTTTTTCTCCCTAACATCAGTTTGATGTCATATGAGGGTAAGTAAGTTAGGGTGGCTGCAAATATACTTTTAAGAAAGGCCTCCTTAGGCTCCAAAGCTACTCAATCCTAAGAACCCTGGCCTCCACATTACTCATTCACTAAAGTTGACTTCATTACCACTTTCACCTTGCTTCACCAAACCCTAGGTTGTCAACCAAAATCTCCTATCATTATGTTAGGAGCTAAGAACAACAGTGGTAGTGATAAAGGTCAAAGGCCTTTGAGACCAAAACATAAGGGAGGAAAAGTCAATAGATTGGAACCTCAAAGCATAGTGGCCATCACCTCCTCTCCTAGGATCCTATCATATTGTTTTCAAAATGCAAGATGTTTTCAATTTTGTGAGAAGATCAAACAAGTAAAGAGCCACCTTGAGCTTACAAGGCTCCTCATTCTCAATTTACACAACAAGCACTCAAACCTTGTAGGAGTGGATTTTGAGATCTCAGCAGGTGACATCTTTGAGGCCACAGGTATCCCTGCTTTGGGTGAGAAGTGGTTTAATAAGGGAAAATTGGACAAAGAATTTTTTGAGCCATTCATCAAAACAAGGTATAGAGAAGGCATCAAGACAATTTTTCCTTTCTCACACCTCAAACACAGATTTGCATCCTTAAGATGGTTATCATGAAGTACTTCACCTGTGAGGGGAGATACTCCAGGCTCTATTCCTATCATGTCAGACTCCTCATGTATTTCACAGGGGTTAAGGTGCTCAACCTGCCCTACTATCTCTATAGGAGCATTGAGAAAATGTCTTTTGTTGCCTGGAGGAGGAATCATTCTCAGCAAATGCATAGCTTGTTCCAGCATTCCTTGATCAAGATGGTGGTACTACATCAGTTGGAGCAACAAGTTATACCTTGGGATGTGTTCATAGCCCATGAAGTTTTCAGAAGCCCACGACCTCCTCATCAACCAAACCCACCCTCCTCATCTACACAAGTGCCCTCACCACAGACAAACCTCCCTTCCTCTCCTTCTCTTGATGCATCAGGGGAAGCAGGAAGTGGCAATGAAGAATCACATGAAGATCAGGATGAAAGTGATGATAAATAAGTCCACAATGAAGATGAGTTTGATGATAATGTTGGAAACCAAGAGGATCATGTTGAGGCAGAGTACATGGAAACCAATGATGAACATGAGGATGAGCCAGAAAATAGTGAGAAAGAGGTAGAAGACATGGAGACAGATGAAGAAAATAATGATGAAGAAGATGACAGTGAACATGGCAATGATGAAAATAGGATTAGTGATCATGACAGTGAGCAAAGTCATGATGGAGAAGTGACAATATGGAAGAAGACGATGAACATGAAGAAGCAACAGATGATGAAGAGGAAATAAAAGGACATGAAAAGGAAAATGATGAGGTAGAAACATAATTTGAAGAAGAGGATAGTGACAAAGAGGATGACACTGATGGAACAGGTAGTGAGAAACAATACAACAAAGGTGATAGTCATGATAGCTGTCATGATAGTCATGACACCAATCAACCTCCTTCTGATAAAGAAAGTGATAACAGTACAGGAGATGATGAAGAAAAAGACCCTAGTGATGAACAAAACCAAGATGAAACAAGTATAGAGGCTGATAATCAAATTGAAGACCAAGGTGACAGTGCAGAAGGCAGTAAAGAAGGTAATGATGATGATGGCGTTGAAGGTCAAGAAGGCAGTGATAAAACAGAGCAAGTAATGACTGATGAAGATCCTATTAAAGGTGAAGAAGCTGATGGCAACACCAAAGGTCACAACCATGATGAAGACACTACCAAAATCACCATCACACCTATTGCATGCACATACCAAAGAGGGCCAAGGCAAGTGTTTGCTGCCTCCAAAAGGCAAGCGACCTTGCCATCTGCATCAACTCCAAGGCTTGAAAAGGGAAAAGAGAAGATGGAAAAGGTTAAGAAAGGTAAGAAGAGCAAGTTATCTACACAAAAGCATTAATTCATTGACCTAGACATTGATACTGAAGATAAGGAGACGGGCACCAGAATGCTACTCCAAAGAAAGGATGCACAAATCAAGGAGTGGGAGAGGGATTTTGGCATGGCCCAATACATCATTTAGTATTATAAGAATGAGCACAAACACTTCAAGAATATAAAAAGGGGTCTGGCCCTCCAGAAAAATATGACAAAGTATTATGCAAAGAAGCACAAGCTTGTTTGTGCCAAACTGAAGGAAGCCCTCCTTGAAGCCCAAACCCTAAAGGAGGCAAAAGAGCATGATAGCCTTGGATTTTTGGCTGAGGCTTCTCAAAATTTATCCAAGACCCCTTGAAGGAGGTCTCCACCAATTTTGAGCAAATTTGGAGCACTTTTTGTTTTTTGTGATTTTTTAGGCACATTAACGCAGAGCAAGTGCTAATACATGGAGCATCCTCAGGAGGAGAACTCAACATTTTTGAACTTCTCACACCTAGCACACTTTTCTCACCAAGTTTCAGATGATTTGGAATAGGTTTGACCCCTTAAAAGGTCAAAAACCCCTCTTTTTTCACCATTCTGCCACTATTTCAGACCTAGCGCTGCGCTAATGGAAGTCTTGGATTTTGAAATTTTGACTAGGCTACAGGAGATGTATCAGGAAGCTACAAGAATGTTTGGAAATTAAACTCATCAGGCTTTCCAACAATCCATAATGGAGCCAAATCCGACATCGCGAAGAGGTCCAAAACTTGGTTGCAAAAGAGCCTATTTTCTGTTAAAAGTGGCGCTGCACAAATGGATTGTTTAGTGTGTTTTGGACCAAACGTCAACAAAACACACTCATTTATTGTAGAATAATTTTTTAGTGTTTTTTGAATTAAATCACTCTAGAATTAGGTGCAAGAATTTATTTTAACATTTATTTCATGAGATATTTTGTGCCTTGCGCCTTGCATGGTCTCTTAGGCATCAATGACATTTTTGGGTGATTTTGACATTTTCCAACCCTATCTAGGGTTTTTTCCCTCCTTTTCTGAGTTAAATAGAGCATGAGGGCCTCATTTTAAATGTTGGAATTTAATTAGCTTTGAGAGAAATACATGGTTTTTATGAGCTTAGAGAAGAATTTGGTGTTGTGAAGTTTATGAATGGCTTGCTTGGATTGATGATGGAGAAGCTTGTTTGCAGGATTCTGAAGCTTGGTTAATGGTGACATATTCTTAATTTGTTTATGTTTTCTTGTTATCATTATGTTTCATCCTTATTTATTGTAATAGAACAAAAAATTATAGGTTGAGAAATGCTCCTTGAAGCACCATAGTCCTCCTGTCTTCTATTGCCTTAATGTTTTCCTCTGCTCGGTGCGTTTAAGGAATTCTTAGTTGCTCCTTAAGCCTCCTTATGCTTGTTTGTTTCATCTATGGATTAATATGCTAGTTTACAAATATGATTCATGGTAAGCCCTGCTTATTTGATGCTATCTAAACTTTGTTTTTGAAATCTCTCTTTGAAGTATTACTTGTTAGGTTATGCCAAGGAGGTCTTGTTTTGATCTTGCCTTTTGTCCATGCCTATCAGTTTGCCTCAGAGTTCTTTGTAGCTGGATCAAAATTTTTTAGAAGTTCCCTCTTTTATTTATTAAAGTTATTGTGTCATCTTATATGTTTTCCAATTCTTAAGTTGAAATTATTAAAGTTAGATAAGCTTTTATTTCTTTCTTTGTTTCATTGAAATGTTTATTTTGGATATTTATTTCTTTAAGTATTGTCATTGAGTAAATGGTTTGCCCTATCTCATGATTAGCATCTTTTTCTTATCATATTTGAGACTTTCTTGTTTATGGGTAAATGACAGAGGATACTTCACTTCCCTTTGCCCTACCTTGTCTTCCCCAACTTGATGTCCATCCCACTTCACTCATAACCTTAAGGATCCATTAACCTTGCTAGATTGGCCCTGTATTGCACTCTGATTCATTATTGAGATACCCATGACTTTCATTGACTCCATAGCCCAATGATTTGAAAACCTCTCACTCCACCTATTCTACCTGTTCATCTTACCAACCAAAACAATCAACAAACCCTATGTTAGGAATATGTAATTAGCAACATTGGCAAAGACCAATCACAGAAACAACTTTATTTCAACCACTTTGGGATTCTAGGATCTAGCCCTCCTGAATCCGGAGAGGGATCTCTCCAATAAGTGCAAAGATAGATTTGTCTTTGGAGTTTTGTGTAATTATTTTAGGCTAGTTATGAAGGCCGATGGTTTTGTTTTGTTTTTGGATGGTTAAGCATGAAAATGGCTTGAGTGGAAAGTTCTAAATGCAAAGAGTTTCAAAGGTGTGAAGTTGCAAGCAAATAGAACAAGCTTCAGTCAAAAAGATAGATAATTGCAGGTTTTAGTCCATTAGGCTATGGAGTCATAATAGGGTTTATTTGAAACAAATAGGTTCAAGAGTGGTCCATGGGGCAAGTCATCTATGTCTAAGGATCTCTTTAAAGTTTGATTTATGGAATGAAATGAGACAAAAAGAAGGGGAATTAAATAGATGAAGAACAAAGAGCAGCCTAAGATCAGGTAAGTACTTCTAAACTAGCCTGCTTTTGACATACGCTTAAGAAAGACATAAAAGTAATCTAAGATCATGTAAGTACTTCTAAACTAGCCTACTTTTGATGCACTTTCAATAGAAAACATTTTAAAACAAAGGGAAACTTGAAGGCAACTGTTGGAGAAGAAACTAGCGGGTCGGGCTCAACACAAATCCTCTCCTAGCTCTGCTCTACTTGGTAACTTTCAAGACAAACACAAAGATAACAAAGAATGGCCTAAGATCTGGTAAGTACTTTCAAACTAGCCAGCTTTTAACACATTCCAAGGGAAACTTTCAGACAGTCTTTTGGGATAAAACTAAGACCAGGGCACACCATATCTTCCTTAGTTCATCTCTACTTAACATATACCGAAAATAAAATTTAAGATTAACAACTAGCTCAGATAGTAGGATGAGGGAACGCCAGCATTCCTATGCTTGAACTGAATTAAATCATTCCTAAATAACAATTGGAAGAGATAAATATTTTCACTGTATGTAAATATATACAAGAGGTCCTAACTCTTACGTTAGCCCTTTATAAGAATAAGGAACACAAGGAAAATGGTAAAACAACAAAATAAAAATTTACAATAAATATCTACAACTATAAAACTGACACCGTAGATCCCAACCGCATTGTATCGATGCTCCAAACCAAGCATGCCTTTAAGTCCAATGGCTCTGCAGAATTTAACAATCATCTACACTTCCTAGACTAACTTATCCGTTTAAGCAAGCAAGTAGCTCTGGGAGCTACAGAGAAACACTATTTAAGGGCAGAAGTCTCAAGTCACATATCAGCCAGCGACCAACCCCTTTCTCATCTTCTCCAGTAGTATTTATAGAAGAATGAGGAGGTGGGATGTGATAAAATATCTCCTGGGTCAATTAATACAGACTTAATGACTTCTCGGCCTTTGAGGGGCTTGATGAAGAATTTTACAGATGTTTTCTGTCTGTATTAATTGTTTTACATTTAAGATTAAGATCGATGGGAGCTCTTATTGACTTTTTAGGCTCTGCGTTATGTTAAGTAACGTTGTTGATATTTTGTCATTAAGTTTATTTGTAGAATTAACTTCTCTGGTTGCGTTGAGGCAAATATCTTAGTTTGATCAGTAACTTCAACCTCTGTTTGAATGTTTTGAGGCACAGGTGGCTTTGTGGTAGCTGAGAGGGATCAATTTGCCTCTGATGTGGCGGTGGAGGCCTTTCTGTCTGATAAACATTTAGGATTTTCTTTTAATTGTGTCTTAATTGGGAGGATTAGGCTTTTGATAATCAATCTTAGCCGTAATCCTCATAAATTTGTCTTCAATCTTCCATTCTTGTGCGTTCTATGTTCGACACTGATACTCTTTGATTGTGATTCATTTACTGTGTTTTGTTGGTGTGCAGTGTTGTGCAGGGATCGTGAGGCATCAATGCCTTTGAAGCATTTGACGAGGCGTGGAAAATTAACCCATGGATGGCTTCCTTTTAATGAATCGAAGGCGTGGGAATCAATACTCCCAGCCTTCGGCCTTTCTTCGGTATAATGGAAAAAACCATTAAATCACCCTTTATCAAATAATATATCTGGATTTCAAAATTCCTGATAAAACCAAGCTGCATAAACCATTTCGGGTCACAAAAGGAGCCCGCTGACGTTAGGGTGTTTGTGACTTGAAATTTTTATGAAATCCACCATATAAAGTTCCCTGGGTCCGTTTTGGGGCTTGCTGGTGTCAGCCTAAGTGTGACCCGAAATTTTTATGAAATCTGCCATATAAAGTTCCCCGGATCCGTTTTGGGGCCTGCTGGCGTCAACCCAAGTGTGACCCAAAAATTTTATGAAATCTACCATATAAAGCTTATTGGGTCCGGATTTCACGACTATGCGAGCAACCAAACAAGACCAGCTCCAATCAGTTGTTGCCGCATGGGTGCTAACGTGTATGCTGACTAGGCATTGGGGACCACCAGTTCTGTGGGACTGCTGACTGCTGTCGTGGCCATGGGGACCAGGGAAATTGATTGTGGGCCATGGATCACGCCATACCTTAGTTTATCCCTCGAGCTCCTTTGAGTGTGATCACCGTTCGATGAGCCAGCCTTAGATTGGACGGTACACGTCAATATCGCGCTGAGCCCACAGTCGACATTTAACGTGCGATGAGGGGGCGATGAGGCGGTATTGTCCCGTTGATGTGGAGGCTTTTTACAGGATCTCTTTCCATTGAGTGGCTTCCTTTCTGTACCAAAGGCAGTGCGATAAAAACTGCTTCCAGCTTTTGAACAGTAAATGAACGTAGATTAAACCGGGGTTAACACCCTGTTTACTATTCACTTCGGTCCATTAAAATCTAGGTTCAAACCTCAGAACTATGGCTCCATTAACTCATTCCCGATTTATTTCTTCTATAAGTGGGTTTCTTCCTTTGGACAAGGTTCGAAACTCCTACGGGCAACAACATTACAGTACCATACTAGAGCGCTATCGATCCTTCCAGTGATTGATAGCCGATCATGAAGTATAGAATCTAACTTATAAAACATAATTTCATCACCTGCAAAATACAAAACAACATTACAAAATCCTGCGTTATTTGGTTTTAGTGCTTCAGAGGGTGTAGGGAGGAGCATGGTCGTTGGATGGCATCAACCAACAGTGGGAGTTTGGTGGAGGAAAAAGGAAGAAAAATGGAGGTTAGTTTTTTAAATGAGGAAAGGGAAAAAAGGTGATTTTGCATCAGTTTCTTCTCATGAAATTAGCAGAATTCCAGAGTGTAAAATGGGCATAGTAGGGGAGATTTTGGACAGAGGCATGAGGCCTTCAAGAGTCTTCAAGAGATAACACTTTTTTGCAATAAAATTTGTTCCTTGAAGGCTCCAAAAAATGATTTAGCCACCTTTTGGTATAACAAATTTCATAGGTGGCTAATAGTGGCTCCACTTGGGGATGGTGCCTTCTTGAAGGTATCAAGAACTTCAGAATTGCATTCTCTGGGAGGCTGACCTGTGCCTCATCCATTGGATTCTCTAGGGGGCTGATATGTGCCTCATCCATTTTGCTACCTTTCTTTCCTTGGATGATCTTCTTTTGCTATGAAAACATATTAGCAACCATAAAAACAATGGATCTTTCATCAACAAGCTTTCTACCTACCCAATCCTACAGATCTAACATTTTTTCTTCTTTAGAGTGCACTTGGATTGGCAAACTCTAACAACATTTTATTCTTTTGAAAGCAGGAAATATAATCTATTTCTAATCCTTATTTCTCCCTAAACTCAGATTAAACAGTTGAGCTCAGATATTTCTCTACCTAGTCTACTGTCTGTTGGGATTAAACTCAGTTCAAAATTTTATTCAATTAAATCCTACACAATTTAAAAGTACAAGTCGTGGATTGAACAATTTAACTTGTTGCTGATTCTACAAAATGTTTCCAGACATAGGACCATATCTTTAGTACAAACAAACAAACAAGGCTGATCCAAACTTTCAAAGAATACTTTCATCTTTGCTACCTCTATTTTGACTTTGTTTTGAGTTGTCTTTTCCTATCAACCGGGTTCAGATTTTGGAGTTAATTGGAACTGTCACGCACTTTTGACTCGGGACTGTTGGAAAACGCATTTCATTCTCAGCTTAGGTTCGGGATGCTTGAGGTGTTTGAACTTTTACTATCCTAAAATATCTACTGATAAGCCAAGATTAAACAGTTTGGCAAATTGAATTCACTATCCTATCAGCAGAAAATTTAAAACTAATTAGTCAAGATTAGGTTGTTTGACTAACTAGAAGTGTGTTCTTTAGGAGTGGCATTTGAGCTTGCACACCTTTAGATTTGTTTTTCTTTTTGGTATGGGGTTGTAACTTTCTTGTTTTCACAATCTGCCCTCTTTTCTTTCTTTCTCTGTTTTTGTATTTTTTATTTTTATAACTTTGAATGAAATGATGGGTGAAGTATTTATAATGAGAAAAAATATAAATAGGCTTTCAAAACATAACATGGATCAAGAGAAGTAATGCTTAAGCATCCTGCCATTGACAGGACCCCCAAAAAATTCTGCTCCATTCAACTCTTGCAATAAATAGGCATTATTACCAACAATTGAATGGATAGAGTAAGGGCCAAGCCATAAGTTGTCAAATTTTCCATGCTTTCCCTTGTCTTCCCTCCTTGAGTCCCACTTCAAAACTTTTTCCCCAATATTGAAATTGTTGGCCTTTGTTCTTCTGTCGAAAATATTTTTAATGTTGTCCTGCTTTTGCAATGCTTTGTTATAAACCTCCTCTCTAGTTTACTGAAGATGAATGGTCTGATTTATTCTTCTGATCATGTCATTATCTTCAGTTTGAAACTCTTGAATCAACTTCATGACTGGTACACCAAGGCTGGTTGGAAAAATTGCATCAGTACCATACACAAGCTGGAAGGGTGACATACCAATAGATTTCTTCAAAGTCAATTTGTCAGCCCAAAATGCATGAACTAGCTTTGTGTGCCAAGACTTTTTGTTGTCCTCCAACAGTTTCTTGATTATGTTCACTAAACTCTTGTTTTAGGATTCTGCAAGTCCATTACCATGAGGATAATAGGCCGTGGAATGCCCCAATGTTATCTGATATCTGTGACATAATTCAACCATCTTCTTTGATCCAAATGCTGCTGCATTATTAGTGATGATCTTGGTAGGACAGCCAAATCTGGAGAGAATGTTAGTCTCCATGAATTTTATAATAACAGAATCATTGGCCTGCCTACAAGGTATGGCTTCTATCCACTTAGTAAAATATTCTATGGCAGTGAGAATCCATCTATGCTGAGTAGAAGATGGTGGATGGATTTCCCCTATGAAGTCAAGTCCCCACTGTTGAAAAGGAGCTTCAACAGTGATTGGATGTAGAGGTAGGGGTAGTAGTTTTCTTTTTCCTTCAAAAGGTTGACATTTATGACAGGCAATGATCATCTTGTGTATATCAGGAAAGAGAGTAGGCCAATAGAAACTAGCCCTCCAAATTTTGTTGGCTATTGTCTTTCAGTACAAATGACCTCCACACTCTCCTTCATGGAACTCGTGCTTAACCTTCTTTGCATCATACTTCCCGTAGAAAACATTTGCTAATGCAATATGGTAGGCTTTTTCCACAAATATATCTATATCTATACGGCCAGTTTTCAGCTTTTAACTTTGCCTTTGTTTTTGTCAAACTGCTGTGAGAGGTGTATTTAAATTAAGAAAACATAACTACATCGCATACCAAGAGGAATTCATAAACATGCCCGCCACAATGGGAGTTGATAGTATTTTGATCATCCAAAGCATCAATCATATTAATATCAAGAACTTCAAAATTTGATTCAGCCATTAATCTAGCTAGACCTTGGCCTTTGATAAGTTTAGTGGGCTTTATCTGTAAATCATATTCAATAATGACAACAATCCACTTACCTCTCTTACCATTTGGGTCCTATGTTAGAATGTCTTTAACAACTGAGTTTGGGACAAATGCAATGATGTGTGAGTGAAGGATGTACACTCTGAAGTCTTTTAAAGCTTTAACCAAAGAAAAAGCTTGCTTCTCCATAATGTTATACTTCAAAGGGGCATCCCTCAATGCCTTACTAAAGAATGCAATAGGTTTCTCTTGTCCTTGTGGATTTTTCAAAGGACAACAAAATATGGTATGTCTTTATGCAAACAAAAATATATAAAAATCTTTTAAAATCCGGACTTATTAGAACTGTATTTTTAAGGTTAATGCTTACATACAAATGCCTCAAAGGATCAACTTGTTTTACTCAAGGCTGATTCTGTACTTTCGTTCTTCTTTCACTTCATGTTTTAGATATTTCTAAGAAGGAATCTTGGGGATGAACCTTCTCAAAAAGTTAATCTTTCCAATGAAAGATTGCAACTCCTTGATGTTTCAAGGATGAGAGATTTGCAATATGGCCTCAATCCTCTTTGGATCTATGTTAATACCCTCTTCTGAGATAATGTGCCCAAGAAGTTTACCTTCTTGGAGACCAAAAAAGTGTTTTCTTAGGGTTCAAAGATATCCCAAACTTTCTGCATTTTCTGAAAATTGTTCTTAAATGTGCTAAGTGCTCTTCATCTCTTTGAAAACACAGTAACATCATAAAGGTATATAATGATGAAGTGGCCCAGCTCCTTGGAGAATGCTATGTCCATGGCTCTCTGAAAAGTTGCTTCAGCGTTCATTAGACAAAAGGGCATTTTCACATACATGAAAGTGCCCCATGGTGTAGTAAAGGCTATCTTTAATTGATTAGCAGGGTGAACTAAGATCTTATTGTACCCTGAGTAGCCATCAAGCAAAGAAATTCTTCTATACCCTACCACCTTTTGTAAAATATGATCCATCTTAGGTAAAGGGTAGTTGTCTTTTAATGAAGCTTTGTTAAGTCTCTAAAATCTATACAAAGCCTGTTCTCTCCAGTTTTCTTCCTAACTGACACTAGATTAGACACCCACTCAGAATATATAATAGGGACAATAATACCAGCATCATACATTTTCATGATCTCCTTTTGAACCAAAGGCAGTTGAACAGGGTTTATTCTACATAGTTTCTGTTTGAATGGTTTTTGGTTTTCTTTGAGAGGAATTTTGTGTTGTATTATTTCAGTGTCATAGGATTTCAGATCTTCGTAACTCCACGCAAAAACATCAGAAAAATCTTTAAACAACTCTATGTATTTGAGTTTAATGTGAGCTGGTAAATTTTTAGACAGTTTAATCATTTTCGGTTTAAGTTCACTGCCTATATTGCACTCTTCCACTTCAGTCTCTACAGATTCCAGTTTTGGCTTCCTGGCCACATCGTTTAAATCAAACAACTCTTCTAAAGGTGCCAGACCCTTAGGCAAACTTTCATCTTTGGATTGCAGGGTTTCTAACTCTTCTGTTTCTAATTCTGCAGTCAGTTCTGTTTTGTTTTGAAGTTTGCTTGATAGTAGATTAATATTAAAAAATTCAGGAGATAGTTCTTCTTAACCAAGAAAATTTTCTTCACTAGGGCAGTCGATTTCATAATCTGAATCTAAACTTGGTAGTTCAAATTTGTTTCTGAACTGCATGAAGCCTTCTATTTTTTTTGTCTCCGTCGAACACTTGCCAATATCTTTCGTTATCAGGAATGGCTAGTCTAAATTTAATCTGAGTTGTGCAGTCTTTGGTTTCATATGGAGTTAAGCATGTTCTAGCTGCAAAAGCTAAATTGTGGGCCGAAATATTTCCTTTTCTTGGGACAAAAATCAGTTTGGACTCCTCGAAAGTTTTTAAAAGGTCCATGACATCGTTTCGGTAGGCCCTAAGTCTAGGATGATTTGCGTTATACTCCCCATTGACTTTCCTAATGACTAAATCTGAATCCCCATACACATTGATTCTCTTGGCTCCTAACTTTTTCAACAATTGTAAGCCTAAGAGAAGGGATTCATATTTTGCTATGTTATTGGAACACTGGAAGTTTAATCTATAGGAAAGTCTTTCTATGTCGTCATTCTCAGTGTTGCATATCCAGACACCTGCACCAGCGTTGGTCTTATTGCAAGACCCATTGAAGTGCATACTCCATAGAGGACTAGTCTCGAGTTTATAATTTGGGTTACTATGCTCTTCAATAAGTGTGCTATCGAATTGTTCTTAGAGGTCAGCACACTGCTGAACTTGTTCTAACTCCTCAGATTTTTTCTTGGGTTGAGGACTGCTTTCTTGAATCTCCACATTTAAAAGCAAAGGAAATATGATTTGTAGCTCAAGACCTGTGTTTTGTTTGCTAGAGTTTACAGGTTCAGTGAACTATTCTAACACTCCTACGTTATCTTCTTCCTCCTCTCTATCTATCATTAAATCAGACAAGGTCACTTGTTCATTGAAAGTTTCATCATTGAAAAGGATAAATGATTCCAGGCCTGTGTTTACAGAATAAAGGGGAGAGTTCTGTGGTCTGGATTGGCTAGTCACCATGTATTGCATATGAGACTCCCTGTAAAATCTTCTTGTCTGATTGAAAACAGGGATGGTCACATAGGTCATGTCCATCTGCATAGTTCCTTGTAACTTAACTCCCCAAGACCTAGATAATAGAATTCCATACTTTGGGGGCACATCAGCCACAACAATATCCATGACGAAACATTTGACTGGAATTTGAGCTAAGTTAACATAGAGGTCTTTAATTAATCCTAAAAATTTTACTCTGCTTGAGTCAAAGGAGTAAAGGTCTTTGTAAGGTCTGGTGATTTCAAGGCCTAGGCTCTCCATGAAAGCTTTTGGCATTAAATTATGAGAGTCGCCTGAATCATGCATAGCGTTATGTAAAATCTTGTCATGAACATTTAAAATTACATAAAAGGGAGGAACAGGTCCCTCTTGATATCTACCTTCAATCTTAGGACCAAAAATGAGCTCTGGCTAGTCATCATTAAGATTGACTGTGTCATTATTATCCTCAATATTTAAAGCCTTCAAAATTTGGGTCCTATATACATTCTGGGCAGCTAACTCAGTCAGGGGAACAGAGATTTTGATCTTTGAAATTTCCTGCTCTAGGCTGAAATGAATTTGGTTCTTCGAAGAACTTGTCTCAGCCTTACTAGCTTCCAGTTTATCAGCCACATCAGCTTGTTGATTTGTTCTATTTATATTTGAAAAAATGGTCTTAACAGGAGTACTAGCTGAAGTGTTAGTACTACTAATGTCCACACTCTTTTTCTCATTGTTTTGAGTGCCTTTCTCTCTACCTTTATCAGAATTAACAGCCACTGTTTTGTCCCTTTGTTTGACAACTTTAGGCTTGGTTGGAGTGTTGTTTTGTCAAGATTTGTCAGAGGTTTTGGTGTTGGGAATTTGTTGACTGGTTTTGCTTCTAAGGTCATATTCTCTTTAAGACTCTATGATGACATTTTTCATGTCTTGATAATAACTTTCATCATCATCTCTTTTGTCATCATAAGGTGTATAAAGACCTTGTTTTCTATCATAATGGACTTCAAACTCATCATTATCTACCCCCATCATGTTGATATCATCTTCCTCTGTTATCTCATATGTTTCCTCAACCTCACTTACATAGTTTTTATGAAAGGGAGGAGTGATCTTTTGATCATCTTCCCTAGGTCTGTTTGGAGGTTGGTTCCTTCTAAAATTCTAATTCTGGTTCTGGTTTCTGTTTTGAGGAGTCGTTTGGTTTTGACTGGCTTGTGCTCTCTCAAGGATGGTCATTTTCTTCATCATTTCCTCCATCATTCTCTCCATCTTTGAGTTGGAAGTAGAGGGTGTACTTTCTTCTCTAAAGGACACTCTCTTCTCATTTTTCATTCTTGCTCTCTTCTCCATCAAGTTGACTTCCACAGCAAGAGCACCTTTTTGCATCTCTTCAAGAGTTGCAGGATCTCTCTCTCTCAGCTGATAGGCCATCTCAAGGTCAAACCCTTCAGGAAACTTGTTTAAATCTGAGCCTTGTGGAGGTTTTAGATCAGGGGAAAGTGCATTATATACACTGTTAAGTCTAGTACAATAAGCTTGTACACTTTCCCTGTTACAGGTCAAAATACCTCCTCATCAGCTCAGAGGGGAAGAAAAATATGGAAGAAGTACAAAGACCTAAATTAAACCTATTTTTGCTAGGGTAACGCATATATAGAATAGAACAAGAGCGTTATAACGCAGACAATCAGTACATTGGCCGCGTTAGTGGCTAGGGAAATGCTCTGTTTACATTGGAGGGACGCGTTACCCGTGTTTTAAGTTTGAATTGGGAAAAGAGCGTGGAGAATGATTTGAATGTCCGACTTTCCCTCAAAAAGGAGTCAGTTCACAAAGGAAACTGCAGAAGCACCAGTTCATTATTGGTCATTGCCATGGGAAACTGAACTCCAAAAGAGGCAAAAGCATGGAGATCAAGGAAACATCTAAGCCTTTTCCATTCCAAACTAGTGGAAAGGGACATATGACCTTCCTCCCTCCCTATAAGAGGGGCTGCGGCTCTTTTAAATCAAGAGGTCGGATTGCTCAAGGTTCTTGTATACTTGTGGAATAGAGAATAGTGTGACATTCCAGAACCCAGAGTGAAGAGGCTCTAGGAAACTGTTGACTTGAACTCTTCATAGAAGAGGTGGGGCGAGGCTTGGTACAACCGACGGTTGTAATCCTCCTTCTTTCAAATCAATAGAACTGTGTTCGTTTTGTCCATTCAATGCTTAATATTGTCATTATTGTTTGAACATTTACATAGTATGATATGAATGGCTCAAATGTGTATAATCTAGATGTTTATTGTATATTGATTTAATTGATAGGATACTTGTTATATTAGAAATTACGCGGGTGCTTTGACTGATTGCAGGACTCAGATTTGGAGCCGGTGAAGAAGGACTCTTGCTTCGCTGCGCAGCGCTCTCCAAGGGACTCCAAGACTGTCAAAGAGGTAATTCTCTATTGTATTCCTTCAAGTTATTTCAAACTAATATGAACATGCTCATGCCATCTTTGTGAACAGCATAGCTAATCTTACTGTCTGCCTCGGGCACCGGAAAGCCCTGAGAGGGATATTCGAAAACCAACCACCCAAGCAGTTTACCCTATAGCAGAATTGGCGACTCCGCTGGGGAGTTTTCCCCCATAGTTTCTGGACTATTTATTCCTTCCTTTCTTCTCTTCTTCTCTGTTCAAAGATCCTTCTGACCATTTTTTGATGCCCAGTAGACATACCAAACGCTTGCAGAGTTCAATCCTGTTTCTGTCTGGCCAACTGAAGAGCTTTTCCCTGGTTAACGTGACCTATGCAGACTATCCAGTGCGTTATAACGCGGTATATGCTTAAATACAGTGCGTTATAACGTTGTATTTTCTCACAGACAGAGCGTTACTCAGCCAAAAACCTTGATGTTCACTGCTGTGACTGTGTTTTAGCTGTAGAGTTTTTTGGCCATCAGTACCTTTCAGCGACTGAATCCCTGTGCTTGTCTGCTAAACTGGCATTGTTATTTGTTTCTCTTATTTAGTTAGTGTGCAAAACATTTACTTTTTAAAAGAGAAATTTTTTTTTTATTATTTTTCTGCATTTAGCTGAGTTTGTTCTGAAAATTTTAGTTCACAGACTGTTAAAAGAGGTAGATAGAAGTATGAATCTTCAAAAGTTGAGCTGTGTTATTTACATGTTGGTGCATGGATGATTGAAAAAGAAACCTCTCCCTGTAGAAACACTCTTCATTGAATTTAATATTTAGAGCATGTTTTGCATGGTTTCTTGAGTCAGAGTCTCACTATACGTCATACGTCCATTCCCCCCTCCGCAAGAATAATAACAAATTACACTAAAAATAAAGCGACACTAAAATCAATCTAATAACTCTTTTTTTTGAGCTCACATAAACAGTAGTTTAGGCTAAGATCTTGGGTTAGGAAAGTGAGAAAACTACCCAAGATCTCAAAACTTGAAAACTAGAGTCATTAACGAGTGAAATCCTGCTGCACTCACATTATTGGGACCGTTCCTTTACCGGAGCTCAGCACGAGACAACACTTGGGTGCACTAGAAGGTAGCCCGCCTTCGACTGCATCCTGTGGGTGTGTTATATATTGGGGTTCCCTTCGGGGATGTCGAAACTAGATCGGGGATCTGGGTATTCTGCCCATATAGCACACTGTCCTTGACCGTGGACCCCCCTGATGATGTCTGTGATTTGAGGTATCCTTAGTGGCCATACTTTTAGGGACTTACACAAGGTGACTGGGACGGGCTGTCCTGGTACCTGAAACAGATGGACCCACTCTGTCTTCGGTCTTTAGGAGGGTACTCGTCTTCATGAGAGTGCTTACACCTATCGTCTGAGGTTTGGGCGAAGCTCTAGAGTGACCGTAACTGTACTTTCGACCAACCCTCTCTGTATACTATTGTGAGACTGGATTTCATCACCAGTGAACAGTAGTACTCAGACACGGCACCCTATTTTGGCTGCTTGCTGATTGATTTTAGAAAGTCCTTTTTCTTTTGTTAAGTGTGTGGTTACTGTCATTTGAGACTTCATAATAGATCACAATTTAATAAAATTTGTTAAAATTAAACCGGTCACCGTGGCATCCCCTGACCCACGCCGTCTGTCTCGACGACAGCAAGGTCTACCTCCTCTCAACCTTGAGGAAGAACTGAACCTTGGTGAACCCGGGCCTTCTACGGAAGGGCAGTCTCCTTTGACTAATCTTGATTATCACATAGACCCTTATCAGCCGGAACTCCCGAAGGACCCTTTCACTGAAGGCGTTGTACCTAATTACAATCCTCCGCTCACTGATCCGTTGGGGCCTTTGATAATCCAAATTACACCACGCCGAGATATGTCTACGGCAACACCAACATCAATTTCTCCACCAGCATCCACAAGGTCGATACCAATGGCAACCATTCCTGGTTCGCCACCATCCTCCCTGCCGGTGGTCAGTTCTATGCCGTTACTGGGTAACCCCAGTAGTCAACATACGCCTACCCCCAATCCTATGGTTAACACAACTGTCAGTAGTTTACCGAACCCTTCGGCATCTACTCCTACCGTAACCACGTTGGGGACCACAGTAGCTCCTCCCACGAGCATGACTACTTCGGTGCCCTTTAGCAACCCTTTCGGTTGGAACCCTCTGTTGAGTTCAAACCCCCTGGCCACTATACCAGGGGGCAGTGTTATTAGTACGCAGGTAGCAGGGAATATTTCTCTTCCTATGCAATCCTTAGGACAAATGGGACAACCCATTGTAAATACTATCCCCTTAAGTGGTTCAAACATAGGTGTGGGATCTATACCGTTGCCAAATTATGCAAGTACTAGTATGCCTCCGGGAAACTCTATTGCATCCATTTGGACTAACCAACCCCAACCTCCATCTGGAGTGGGAGGGCACTTTTACGCTGGGGGCAACCAACCATTTGCCCCTCAATACACTATGCCCTATGGACAGCAACCGTATGTTCCTACTTCTCCACCTATGGGAGGTTTTTATCAAAGTCCCACTTACCCTTCTGGTAACACATGGATGGGGGGACCCTATGGTCCAAGTAGTCAGCCCATACTGCCTTGGTTAGACTCGGGGGCAAATCCACAATTTCCATTCTTGGCAGCTTTGGACATACCCGACATCCATAAGCTGACAAACGACCCCATCAACCACAACCCTCTTTGGCCTCCAATACCGCATAAGATTCCTTCTGATATCCCGAAGTTGGACGGGAAACATGGGGACGACCCGGCCGCACACATCACTACCTTCCATTTATGGTCCATATCCAATTCCATGGTAGATGATAGTGTCCGACTTCAACTGTTTCCCCGCACCCTTACAGGCAATGCCGCCAAGTGGTACATTGAATTACCACGCGCCGCCATCAAATACGTTTGGCGCTTTAGCGACGGAGTTCTTAAAGAACTTCCAACTACCAATTAGAGTGGAAACCATAACAGAATTATTAACATCGTTACGACAAGACACCGCCACCCACATCTCTGACCATATTCATGAATGGAGACGTAGGAGGAGGCTCGTCAAAGCGCCAATACCGAACCATCTCTTGGCCAATTGGTTTTGCAAGTCTCTTTTACCCCACATATCTAAAGACATTGGCCTTTCTGGTGCGGTGACAGAAGATCAATGTATTCGTCGTGCCCAACACCTGGATTTAATCTATTCACAATCCAGCACACTTTACGATCTACTCCCCCATGCCCCTGGTAACCCAAACCCTCCGGCTACTCAGAAAACCAGAGCTCATGCCGATGGTCTTGTTGGCGTGATCTCTGGTGTAGCCACCAATCAGTCTCGGGGGAAAACCTCCCAGCCATCCTCGGCTGCCACCACCCCCCATCAAACGACTCCTCTTCCTCCCGCTGAGATAAATTCGGTGCAAATCTCACAAAAACCTAGCGGGAAAAATAAGAAGAACAAGAAGAAAACATCTTCTTCGGAAGAGCAGTCGGATAATCAGAACAACCCTAATCAGAAAAATGCTACCAGAAATGACAGAGGAAAGGATAAACCCATGAATTTCCTTGCAAAATATGTGCGGAGGATCACTTGACATACAAATGTACTCGGCTGCAGGAATGCACCGATTTTATTGCTAACAAGGATTCTGGGCGAACACCTGCCGTTCTTCACAATCCTTTCCCCAATCAACCGCAGCAACATCAACACATGGTTGAAAATCCGCCACAACCCCATCAACGGGGCAACGGTGGTTCGTATCCTTCCGGCGAAGGACCATCTGCCATTTATGGCATCAAGAGTGTTGACCTTCAAACTCGCGCCAAGCTTTATGGAAATCCTACCATAGATGCTCAGGAATCTGGAACTAGTTCCAATCCGCCGCCGCCCAACGATTTACATATCGAAAGGCCTACTATTGAACCTGTAATTCATCCCCCCAAAGGGACACTTCGACGCACGACTCATAATACCTCTGCACGTGCAGCCCAAAACTACAATATTGTAGAAGATTTGGCGCAGGCACCGTCAGCTATGTCTGCTCTTGAAGTATTACAAACCTGTCCAACACAAAGGAAAGCCTTGCTTTCAGCCATTGGTGGAATAGATCCCCAAGATTCCATGCTAGCAATCTTTGATATGGAAAAGGCTAAACCTCGCCTCTCACATCAACTCGCATTCCAGGTGCAGGTTGTGTCGAAAGGGAGACCAATCCATCGTACTATCATAGACGAAGGTGCTTCGACCTGCGTTATGTCACAAGCTTGCTGGATCCATTTAGGTTCTCCTACTCTAACCCCGCCATCGAATTCCCTCAAAGCTTTCGATGGTCACACTTTCCTACCAAAAGGATACCTTGCTAGCTTTCCCATCACTCTGAGTGGGAAAATGGTAAATGTGGACGTTGAAGTCGTAGAGTTTCATCTCGAATATAATCTATTGCTCGGTTGCAGTTGGTCTTATGCTATGACCGCCATCGTGTCTTCGATCTTCCGACTCATCCTATTTCCATTGGATGGGAAAATAGTCACGGTCGATCAGCTATCCTTCTGCACCCCTGATTATGCCACTTTACCAAGTAGCTCTGTACCCCTAATAGGAGGTGTCCCTGACTCTTACGTCAGTATCGGTACTGGTCTTCTGAAGGCATCTTCCCTACTGGGTTGTTTTCCTCTACCGCTGCCACAGATCCAAAACACGGTTTCAATGATATCCACCTTTTCAGATGGCTCTATCGACCCATGGATCATCCCAGCACCTTCAGATATTGATTCGTATGGAGATCAGATGCCGCTTTCGCCGGTTGAGTTGGCTTATCAAGCCATCCAAAGCACATCGAAACCCTCCACTAATATGGTTTCGACCGCAGGTACAAGCCTCTCTCCCATAAAATTTCTCTCTAAGGATATCCTCAATGAAGTCTGGCCTACAGATGAAGCTATTCGAGAGATCATGTCATTAGAAGAACGACCTTGGGGAGAGTTTCACCATCGCACTTCGACGATTGATTCGGAGGCGATAAAAACCGAAATCCCGTCTTTTGACCAACCTGAGATAGTTCCCTCCTCTTATACGACTGTTTACACTATCGGTTCCGAAGGGAACATGGGTAATCTTTCCAAGACACTACTCATTGATATCTCGGTCAAAACGGGTATCGTGGAAAATATTCAGATTGGAGCCGACTGTAATCCTGAGGAAATTGTGTCCTTCACATCTCTTTTTAAATAATTCCGCGATGTGTTTGCTTGGTCTTATGACGAAATTCTCGACATAGATCCTTCTATTGACGAGAAAGAGATCAAGAAATTCTGAGCATTCTTTTTATGGTATTTTTCTTGCTCGTTAATCCGTAAAACCTCGAGTCTTCTTCTTCGGGCTCGTTAAACTTACACGAAGAAGCTTCGAGCATTCTTTTTACGGTATTTTTCTTGCTCGTTAATCCGAAAAACCTCGAGTTCTCTTCTTCGGACTCGTTAAACTTATACGAAGTTGGCATCGAGCATTATTTTTGTTGGTCTTTTCTTGCTCGTTAATCCGAAAAACCTAGAGTTTTCTTCTTCAGACTCGTTAAAACTATGGAGAAGTATTGAGCATTCTATTTAGGAATCTTTTTCTCGCTCATAAAACTGAAAAAATCCCAAGTCACCTTTGTCAGGCTCGTTAAACTATTGAGACAGAGAACAAGGAGCCATTCTTTTCCTCTTTTTCAAAGCTCTTTAAACAGAAAAAGTAAATCGAGTTTTCTCCGCGTGACTCGTTAAAATTTCACGGAGGTACCGAGTTTTTCTTTGTTGGACTCGTTAAAACCTCACAAAGAATATTGAGTTTACTTCGTCTCCTCGTACTCATAACAAAATGAGGTAGACATCCATTGAACATAGATTTCTCACTTTTTCGGATTCGATGGACTAACTTACGGAAAATGAACTGTTTCGGGCTTACTATTACCCCTTTGCCGTGCCCAGTTATCAAGACATGACAAAGGTACCCCAATGGAGTCGTCTTTTACGACATTTTTCAGACTCTCTAAACATGAAAAATTCACCGAGTTTACTCGTCTGGACTCGTTAAACCTAATCAGACAGGACATGGAGTTGTCTTTTATGACATTTTTAAGACTCTTTAAAAATGAAAAATTCACCGAGTTTTCTCATCTGGACTCGTTAAATCTAATCATATGGGGCACAGAGTTGTCTTTCATGACATTTTTCAGACTCTTTAAACATGAAAAATTCACCGAGTTTACTCGTCTGGAGTCGTTAAACTTAATCAGACGGGGAAAAATTTGGACAAAATGGATACTACCTCTGTTACATTTCCAAAAAAGGTCAATTTGGCAGCAAAATTCTTGAACATGGCACTTCCCAGAAAACTCTTTCGCAGTTAGCCGAACCCTACCATCTATGAGTATTAGCCTTAAAATCCCAGTGTCCCTGCACCGGTAACATCCTAACACACTCTTTGGTGTTCAAAAACGCTTCAGCTGCCTAGTACCCTGCTAGAGTGCCTTCTATTGTTCAAGCAGATCTCGCTATCTACTGCTCCTGTTATCAACCAAACCGTTCATTATGCTAGAAATTATTTGTTGTCTGACGTTCCCATTTACTCTTCCTTATCTCAAATCATAAACAAAATCAGTTGGTTTCCGTTTCGTGTTGACTGATGTAGGACGCCTCAGTGCCTACCTTTCAACATATCACTTCCTATCGACTTCAACATCTTATCTAGGAAGTTGATCCAGAAACCCATCAGTACCCGGATACTTGCAGACATCAGTGGCAGGTAGTCTTATGTTTGATCAAGGGTCTTCATCCTTGGCTCTTGGTTGAATGATTCTACGAGTGTTCGACTTCAACTCCTTTTATTCACACTCGCTAGATTGTACTGGGCATCTTAGGGACCATCATCATTATCGGTGGCCACCTTCGCGTCTGTTAACAGTTTTCATTATTGACTGGTAATCAGACGATTTCTCACATATTCGACGACAACTCCCTCATTCACATGTTGAGAAATATGCAGTTTAAGTGAATCGGCGGTCAAGACCTTGGGGCAAAAGGCTACACCATTAAAGTTGTGTTCCCTTCCCCAAGCTGCGATATTGTTTATGGAGACAACTTCTTCAGCCTGATCCCGTTATGACAGACACTTCCACATTGTGCCTATTGGTGGACAGATTCTTCATATCTCTATTCTAGAGAAATCATGTTGTTTAAGCTACTGAGCATGGGACATGCCCGACTCTAGGCAAATACTATATTTTCTGACAGATGTTGTTGTTTCAGGTTTTCCTCAGTCTTTCAATCTCTCTCTATCTCTACAAATTATAAAGTATTTCAGCCATCATCTTCGTCTCTGACCTCACACTTTAGGGGGCATATGTTACAGGTCAAAATACCTCCTCATCAGCTCAGAGGGGAAGACAAATATGGAATAAGTACAAAGACCTAAATTAAACCTATTTCTTCCAGGGTAACGCATATATAGAACAGAACAAGAGCGTTATAACGCAGACAATCAGTACATTGGCCGCGTTAGTGGCTAGGGCAACGCTCTGTTTACACTAGAGGGACGCGTTACCCGTGTTTTAAGTTTGAATTGGGAAAAGAGCACGGAGAATGATTTGAATCTCCGACTTTCCCTCACAAAGGAGTCAGTTCACAAAGGAAACTGCAGAAGCACCAGTTCATTATTGGTCATTTCCATGGGAGACTGAACTCCAAAAGAGGCAAAAGCATGGAGATCAAGGAAACATCTAAGCCTTTTCCATTCCAAACTAGTGGAAAGAGAAGGGCAACAATAGCCTTCTCCCTCTCCTATAAGAAGGAGCTGAAGGCTCTTAATCAAGGGTCGAAGGATTGCTCAAGGTTCTTGTATACTTGTGGAATAGAGAATAGTGTGACATTGTGAAGGCCAAGAGTCAAAGAGGCTCCTAGAGAGCTTGTTGACTTGGAATTCTTCACTAGAGAGAGAAGAGAGATTGGAAGACTGAGGAGGGCTTGGTACAACCGATGGTTGTAATCCTCCTTCTTTCAAAATCAATAGAACTGTGTTCGTTTTGTCCATTTAATGCTTAATATTGTCATTATTGTTTGAACATTTACCTAGTATGATATGAATGGCTCAGATGTGTATAATCTAGATGTTTATTGTATATTGATTTAATTGATAGGATACTTGTTATATTAGAAATTACGCGGGTGCTTTGACTAATTGCAGGACTCGGATTTGGAGCCGGCGAAGAAGGACTCTTGCTTTGCTGCGCAACGCTCTCCAAGGGATTTCAGGACTGTCAAAGAGGTAATTCTCTATTGTATTCCTTCAAGTTATTTCAAGCTAATATGAACATGCTCATGCCATCTTTGTGAACAGAATAGCTAATCTTACTGTCTGCCTCGGGCACCGGAAAGCCCTGAGAGGGATATTCGAAAACCAACCACCCAAGCAGTTTACCTTATAGCATTCCCCGATCTTTCTATGGAGGTTCTTGTAATCAGAAAGGACTTGGAGAGGATTCTTCTTTACTTCCCATTTTTTTAAGAATTTCTGATGGAAGGCTTGGAGATCATTGATACTATGGGGGGTTAAGCCTTTAAACCATTTTCTGAATTCCCCTCCTAAGCTTTGAGCAAATAATCTAAGCTTGACAGAATCATCATCAATTTCATTTCTGTCAAAGTAGTCATTCATCTTATCCACATGTTGTGATGTAGTTGTAGCATTGCTAGCATCATATAATGGAATTTTGGACTGATAGTCCTGTGGAAGATTGACTAATGGTACAGGAAGGACTAAGGGAGCATACCATGCAGCCATGGCAGGAGGTGGAGGTGGATTTACAAGAGGTGGATTAACAAGAGGGAAAGTGGGTTGGAATGGAGTGGTTTGAATAGTGGATGTAGGGTGAGAATAAGTGGATGGACCAAGAATAGATTGCTGAGCTGATCTTGGATGAGAGACACCTAACTTGTGAAGGAAATGTAAATCAGGAGGTGTTGCTTCTCTACTACCAGGATGTTCACTTGTTTCAGAATATGAAAGTGAAGACTCAGAATCTAACTAATATAAATCATCAAGAGACCTAGTTCTAAAGGGATTTAGTAAGTCAAATTGTGATTGTTGTAGAGCTGAAAGATTTTTAGGAACTGAATTAGCTCTCAAGGGTGATCTGAAAATAGTTTTAATCCTAGGAGACTTCCTAAGGATACTCTCTGGGTTATCAACTATCTCAGGTGGATCAGGATCATGATAGGCACTAGTGTGAATCTTTCTAGGAGCCACTATGTTGTGTTTTTCAGACCCAAATAAACAAGAAAAGTTCAACCAGGTATGACAATATTTAAAAGGTCAACTAATCTTTTTACACAAACTTTAATCCTATAGTCCTCTAACTGAGTTTGAATGATATTTCAATGATAAGGGTTCTTCAAAGCGGAGTCTTAAGGTTTGTTCAGGATTGTGGAGTCACCAAGTGTAATTTTTTAGCTCCTTTCAGAGGTAAAAGGTTTTATGGTCCACTACCATGTTTATTGGATAACAATCTGAAACTTTTTTGGATTTTTTGAGTTATTTTTCAGTCCTATTGGTTGTTAAGAGTGTCCTAAATATGTTTCAAAACTTAGCTACGGTTATGAGACAAGACATTCTACTCTTATGGCTAAGCCAACTGATTGTTCAAGGTTATACAAACTCTTATGAGAATCCTAGGTTTTTCCTAGTTTGTCACTGATTCAAAAAAGTTTTATCATGATTACCATTACTTGGTAGTGCTCTAAAAGGCTGCTTTTCCTCACACGGTTTATGAATTTTTCAAGGGAACCTAAGAGGAGAATTCGACTCGTTCCCCAGTATGGTCGCCAGAAATGTTAGGAATCTGTAATTAGCAAGATTGGAAAAGTCCAATCACAGAAACAACATTATTTCAACCACTTTGGCATTCTAGGATCTAGCCCTCCTGAATCTGGAGAGGGATCTCTCCAATAAGTGCAAAGATAGATTTGTCTTTGGAGTTTTGTGTAATTATTTTAGGCTAGTTATGAAGGCCGAGGGTTTTGTTTTGTTTTTGGATGGTTGAGCATGTAAATGGCTTGAGTGGAAAGTTCTAAATGCAAAGAGTTTCAAAGGTGTGAAGTTGCAAGCAAATAGAACAAGCTTCGGCCAAAAAGATAGATAATTGCAGGTTTTAGTCCATTGGGCTATGGAGTCATAATAGGGTTTAATTGAAACAATAAGGTTCAAGAGTGGTCCATGGGGCAAGTCATCTATGTCTAAGGATCTATTTAAAGTTTGATTTATGGAATGAAATGAGACAAAAAGAAGGGGAATTAAACAGATGAAAAACAAAGAGCAGCCTAAGATCAGGTAAGTACTTCTAAACTAGCCTTCTTTTGACATACGCTTAAGAAAGACATAAAATTAATCTAAGATCAGGTAAGTAATTCTAAACTAGCTTGCTTTTGATGCACTTTCAATAGAAAACATTTTAAAACAAAGGGAAACTTGAAGGCAACTGTTGGGGAAGAAACTAGTGGGCCGAGCTCACCACAAATTCTCTCCTAGCTCTACTCTACTTGGTAACTTTCAAGACAAACACAAAGATAACAAAGAATGGCCTAAGATCTAGTAAGTGCTTTCAAACTATCCAGCTTTTAACACATTCCAAGGGAAACTTTCAGACAGTCTTTTGGGATAAAAATAGGACCACGGCACACCATATCTTCCTTAGTTCATCTCTACTTAACATATACTGAAAATAAAATTTAAGAATAACAACTAGCTCAGACAGTAAGACGAGGGAACGCCATCATTCCTATGCTTGAACTGAATTAGATCATTCCTCAATAACATGAATTGGAAGAAAATATTTAGATAAAGATTTTCAGTCAGAGAAGGGTACTGATATACAATAGGTCCTAACTCTATGCATGCTATTCTTTATAAGAGAATATGAACACAGTGAGAATAGAAGCAAAATAACAATTTACAATAAGAAATAACATCACCGTCAACATAGACCAGGATCCCATAAATCAGCTTGTATTGATGCTCCAAACCAGTTACAGCTTTAAGTCCAATGCTCTAACTTAACAATCATCTACACTTCCCAAACTAACTTATCTGTCACAAGCAGAGCTTCAAGAGCCAGTGAACACTATTTACAAGTAGAAGTCTCAAGCTCAAGTATATTTCAAAATTTAGCAACCAACCCCTTTCTCATCTTCTCCAGTAGTATTTATAGAAGAATGAGGAGGTGGGATCTGATAAAAGATCTCCTGGGTCAATTAATACAGACTTAATGGCTTCTTGGCCTTTGAGGGGCTTGATGAAGAATTTTACAGATGTTTTATGTTTGTATTAATTGTTTTACATTTAAGATTAAGCTCGATGGGAGCTCTTATCGACTTTTGAGGCTCTGCGTTATGTTAAGTAACGCTGCTGATATTTTGTCATTAAGTTTATTTGAAGAATTAGCTTCTCTGGCTACGCTGAGGCAAATATCTTTGTTTGATCAATAACTTCGGCCTCTGTTTGAATGCTCTGAGGCACAGGTGGCTTTGTGGTAGCTGAGAGGAATCAATTTGCCTCTGATGTGGCGGTGGAGGCCTTTCTGTTTGATAAACATTTAGGATTTTCTTTTAATTGTGTCTTAATTGGGAGGATTAGGCTTTTGATAATCAATCTTAGCCGTAATCCTCATAAATTTGTCTTCAATCTTCCATTCTAGTGTGTTCTGTCTTCGACACTGATACTCTTTGATTGTGATTCATTTACTGTGTTTTGTTGGTGTGCAGTGCTGCGCAGGGATTGTGAGGCATCAATGCCTTTGAAGCATTTGATGAGGCGTGGAAAATTAACCCATGGATGGCTTCCTTTTAATGAATCGAAGGCGTGGGAATCGGTACTCCCAGCCTTCGGCCTTTCTTCGGTATAATGGAAAAAAACCATTAAATCACCCTTTATCAAATAATATATCCGGATTTCAAAACTCCTGATAAAACCAAGCTGCATAAACCATTTCGGGTCACAAAAGGAGCCTGCTGACGTCAGGGTGTTTGTGACCCGAAATTTTTATGAAATCCACCATATAAAGTTCCCCATGTCCGCTTTGGGGCCTGCTGGCGTCAGCCCAAGTGTGACCTGAAATTTTTATGAAATCCGCCATATAAAGTTCCCCGGGTCCGTTTTGGGGCCTGCTAGCGTCAGCTCAAGTGTGACACGAAATTTTTATAAAATCTTCCATATAAAGCTTATCGGGTCCAGATTTCACGACTATGCGAGCAACCAAACAAGACCCGCTCCAATCAGTTGCTGTCGTGTGGGTGCCGACGTGTATTCTGACTAGGCGTTGAGGACCATCGGTTCTATGGGATTGCTGACTGCTATCGTGGCCGTGGGGACTAGGGAAATTGATTGTGGGCCATGGATCACACCATACCTTAGTTTATCCCCCAAGCTCCTTTGAGTGCGATCACCATTCGATGAGCCAGCCTTAGATTGGACGGCGCACGTCAATATCGCGCTCAGCCCACAGTCGACATTTAACGCGCGATGAGGGGGTGATGAGGCGATATTGTCCCGTCGACGTGGTGGATTTTTACAGGATCGCTTTCCATTGAGTGGTTTCCTTTCCATACCAAAAGCGGTGCGATCAAAACTGCTTCCGGCTTTTGAATAGTAAATGACCGTAGGTTAAACCGGGGTTAACACACTGTTTCCTATTCACTTCGGTCCATTAAACTCTAGGTTCAAACCTCGGAACTGTGGCTCCATTGACTCATTCCCGATTTATTTCTTCTATAAGTGGGTTTCTTCCTTTGGACAAGGTTCGCAGCTCCTACGGCCAACAACATTACAGTACCATACTAGAGCGTTATCGATCCTTCCAGTGATTGATAGCCGATCATGAAGTATAGAATCTAACTCATAAAATGGAATTTCATCACCTGCACAATACAAAACGACATTACAAAATCCTGCATTATTTGGTTTGACTGCTTCAGAGGGTGTAGGGAGGAGCATGTTCGTTGGATGGCATCAACCAACGGTGGGAGTTTTGTGGAGGAAAAGGGGAGTAAAATGGAGGTTATTTTTTCAAATGAGGAAAGGGAAAAAAGGTGATTTTGCAGCAGTTTCTTCTCATGAAATTTGCAGAATTCCACAGTGTAAAATGGGCACAGTAGGGAAGATTTTGGACAGAGGCATGAGGCCTTCAAGAGTCTTCAAGAGATAACACTTTTTTGCAATAAAATTTGTTTCTTGAAGGCTCCAAAAAATGATTTAGCCACCTTTTGGTATAACAAATTTCATAGGTGGCTAACACCCTACACTTAACAACTAGCCTAAAATCAACCATCTAAAGCAAAAAAGAACACATCCTTTGCATCTAATAGAGAGAGCCCTCTCTGAGTCCAGGAAGGCTAGGTCCTAGGACTCCAAAGACTGGTTTCATGTTACCCTGTGCATTTGGTCTACCAATCTGCTAAATCACAAGACCCTAACATAATGGCGATCACGGTGGGACCTTCTGAGTAAATAAGAAAGCTTATACCTCCTTAGAACTTTAGAAGCCTTTGTCAAACTGTATCCTGTGATTTGTAACCACCTCATCAATATCACCAACACAATGGTGATCATGATGGGACCTCTGAGTCAGTGACAATCTAAGTACCCCTTAGGACTTCAGAAACCCTTGTCAAATCATAGAGAACTCAACTGATAGCCAAGAGTAGACTCTGTTTGTTTCAACATCTTAGCAAAATGAATATTCAACTATAGGACACTCTTACAAACCGTAGGGCTACATAAAGGAAACTCAGAAAACCCCAAAACATCCCTAGATTGGATTTTTTTTAGTTATTAGTGGTAGACCATAAACATACATCCTTAAAAACAAAAAAAATATCCACCTAGTGACTCCACTAGCCTCTAGTAGGCATATTACTTCACTAGTACTCATTTGAATCCCTAGATTTGTGTCAAGCCAACCCTGAGAAGTTTATGAACCCAGTTATATAGTGTGAGAGTTTACCAAGCACTAAGAGAGGTCAGCCTTCGAAAAACAGTCCTAAAACTTTCAGCCTCTCTGAATTTTAAGTTTGAAATTTGGGTTCACATAGGATCAGTACCAGATCTCATCCGGACCCAAACCCTTCCAACATAGTTGATGACCTAGAGAAGATTTTGTGGCAAACCTCTAGATCTGAAAACTTAACCCTTGTTAGGATCATTCACAAAGAAAACTCTGTACCTAAACATCTTACAGCTTTGAAAGATCCCCAGTTTGACTTGCACCATACAAAGAACCTCCTCAGAACCAGGTCACAAAATGATATTGACCAAACTAACCTTGAGCCCATAGATTTGCAGCAGAGTTCGAGTAGAGAAGCTTCTCCTTCCACACCACCTGAATTTTAGCTTCTCCATCACTTCAACTCTTTCCATACCAAATCTATTCAGAATTATTTTGTTGGTCCAAGTACTTCCACCACACCCATCCTGTTGGACGGATAAATCGTTCTTGTGGACAAGACAGATCTCCCTAGTATCCTACGATAACTAGCAACAAACAGATAGATGTAAACTACTTTCTCTATATTATATTTGATCTATAATTATCTATAATGAAGGATTTAGGACTTACCTGTAGTCCAACGCTGATCGTAGTCTTCTTTCCTATCGCTTTGAATACATTTCCTTTCGGAATCTGCAATCAAAAACATGAAAGAATCAGAAGCACCTGCATAATATAGACTAATTCATAAACCATAAACTTATCTTGAAAATCAAGGAATTCAAGAAATAAGCCATTTAAATAAACAACTCATTGAGAAAACAGGATCCATTTGTATTATCTTTGATGAAATAAGGAGCCTTACAACTGTTTTTGCCTTGATGTTGTACAAGTCCTTCCGGGGTCCGGAACAAGCGTTTCCTCTAATTTGACAAGCCTTTGCACTCTCTCAACTAACATACACATGAGTGTGTAATCATTCCCATATGGTATTCAGTTAAGAGAGTCTGAGTTTTTCCAGCAATTCTCCTCAAAAAATCTCAAAGCCTAACTCCCCTTGAGGCTGAACTATGGCCTCAATTTATAGCAAAATAGAAGAGGTTGCAGCTCCAAATAATAGGGGATAGAATCCTCTTTCAAAGGGATTAAGTTCCACATACCAAGGGGTAGGCTCCTTTAATGGAGGGAGGAATGTACATGAAAGGAGAAAACTTTCCACCGAATAATTGCTTCCAGAAGCTTCCAGATTCAACCAGTTGGGCTTCCAAATTTTACTTCCACCTTCACTTTACCTTTTATAGGAATCGACACTTTAAATGAAGAAAAAGTGCGGCTGGTTCCGCATGTTCTAGAGCAAACAGATGCGGCACCGCAGGTAATACTAAGAGAAATTGCGGTACAAGTATTTTTATGACTTTTATAGGCTTTTCTCTTAATTTCAAGGCTTGGTTTTAGGAAGTTGGTGTTTGTAGACTTCTAAGGGAGTATTGTATGAGTAATGATGAACCCATACAGACAGTAAAATGTCATGGGGAAATTTTTAGTGTAACAGATTTCCCCCTAAAGTGCAAAGTCTGAGAGCATTCGAAGAGTGATGTGCTTTATCATTTCGAGGATTAGCTTGTGGACACCCCAGTCGGAATCCTGTAAAAAAATTCAATGCAAAACATATATATATATATAGAGAGAGAGATATCATTTCTGGGGTAGGCATTCCCATACTTTGATCAAGCACTAACTAAACTTGTTCTGATATAGAAATGATTTTACTATCACATCAATAATGTAGACACAGTATGGACGTAGCCATCTGTTTTATGAATAGTCCACTACATAATGAATAATCAAACTCCTCGCAGCCTAGATGGTGGAAACTAGATCCAGGGTCTTGATTTCTGCTACCTGAACTAGTATGATTCTATCCATGCAATTGATTTTGTCGAAGTCAAACATGGTAGAAACCACTCGATTACCAATCAATGATGTGAACTGTTAACAAGTGTGAGAGAAACCACCAATAATGACAATGGCTCTCAAAGTACTCAGTAAAATCCATGGAATGTGAATTAAATGATCTGAAGTCGAACATTTCACGGAGTCTTTCGATCGAAGGTCAATGATGCAACCTGTCATCGAAGGTAAGAAACCTGCCATTAAGGCATGCAGATTCCAAGGCACTGAAGGATTCTAGATCAACTTCCTAGATGATGAGTTGTTGTCGATAGAAAGTGATCCATCGTAGGAAATCCCATGACACGAAACCATTAGATCAAGTTTTGTAGAAATATTTTGCAAGGAATGACTCAGGGATGGTCAAATGGAGACAAATGTTTGCAAATGAATGGTTTATTTGAACTGTCCTCTTGAACACATAACGACATTGCAGATGGTTTGGTGACAATTGAACTAAGCTAATACTCAGAAACCGACTGAAGACTTTCAATATGGTTTGATTAACTGATAGGCAAAGGATTTTCCCAACCTAGGTGGAAGTGTGACAAAAAGTGTCATGTTCAAGAGTAGTAAACTGCTTTTTAAACAAAGTGTGACAAACGGATTCGTTTTCTCTCCTTTCCCCCACCATTTCTAGAAAGTACCTCTTTATTTTTGATAGGCTTGAGGAGGATAACATTTTCTTGTTATATAAGCTCATCCTTCGGATGATTCCAACTTATTTTAAAATCGAACCCTAAGAAGGAGTGGTCCGTTCCTATTTGTAATCGACAGGCCCTTTACTGTGAAATTTTAACGAGTCCAATATAGGAGAAACTCGGTGTTTTTCAATTTTAGGGAGTTAGAAGAAAAAACTTAAGAAAACTCCGTGGGTGTACTTTTTCGTAAATTTAGTCTCTCAGGCCCGAAAAAGGATAAAACAATACAGGAGAGAACTCTATTGACCATGATTAGTCAACGTATACCTTTTTCGTATATAGTCCATTTCAGTCCGGAAAAGGGGTAAACTTATACTGAAGGGACGACTGTTCATTTCCTTTAACGAGTTCAAATAGTCAAGTACTCGGCAATCTTTTCATATTTAGAGAGTCTGAAAAAGGGCTTAAAAGAGAACTCCAAAATTTTGCTTTTTCGTAATTTTTTAAGAGTCCGAAAAAGTGATAAAAGTGTACTCAGTAGTTTCGCTTTTTCTATAAGTTTTAACGAGTTCGAAAAAGTGATAAAAAGTATACTCCTTCGTCAAAATGACCATTTTACCCAAAAAATCTTGTATTCTGCACAAAAACTCAAAAATTAAACATACTTGTTTATGATTAATAAAAATAATTTGGAAAGCCACTTTCCAAAGTGAAAAATAAACAAAAAAATATTTTATTTATTCAAAAAATCTTATAAAAAGGAGTTTTTGTAAATCATTTTTACCATTTGACTTCCGAGTGAAAATTGAGAGCTTTTGGTAAAAAACGTTCCGGAGGAGATTGTGGAAGATTCGCTCGTCAGAATTGAAAACCGTCAGTTCTAGGTAATCCACATCATCTTTACCTTCATTTTTGTGCATTTAATTTATCATTTTAGGGCTTAAATTGATTTTTAGGGAGGAAAATAGTTTCAAAAATTCGCTCACAAGGGTCCGCAGGTAAAACACATGGAACTTGCGGACCCCGACAATTTTGTAAAGGAAAAATTGTCATGGTCCCGCACCTTATGCATAATATACATGCAGATCCATGCACTATTTTTATGCATAAAGTGTGGAGGCCCTGTAAGAAAAAATGATATGAATAAATCTCCCAAATTAAACCAAATTTTCTCACTCAAGTTGTTTCTAACCTTTCAATTTGTCCATTGCAGGATATTTGCAATGATTGAGTGGAGAGAACGAGAGCATGAGGAGGTTGATGATGTGGCCATGTTACATCCGCCCACATTACGCGTTTTAAGAGAATGCAGTTTGTACAAATTTTGGGCCATTCAAGGTATGAGGGCTCAAGTAGATTTGCTTACCTGGCTAGTCAACAAATGAGTTGTATAGGAACAATGCTTTATCATTGGAGGTCACCGGCTCGAAATTGAGCTAGAAGATATATACTTCCTCACTGGTTTATCAAAGAGGGGCGAGCCACTCTCTTTGTTTGGGGCTAGGGCAGGTGGCTAGTCTGTCGCTAGCCTTCAGGAAGAATTTTGCAATGAAGAAGTAGACCCCAAGGATAAACGTATTAATATAAAAACCATTATTTGTCCTGAGCTAAAAGTGGTTGCGTTTACGGTAACTAGGTTGTGTGGGAGCACAGATCCACATGTCGCTACAAGATCCCAAATGCAGACTATCGTTGATTGCTTTAGAGGCACCATGTTCAACTGGTGTGAGGTAGTGTTGGCCAATGTCAAAGGCCAACTGACTAGAGCAAGAAATGCGAAGTTGAAAAACTTCGGATATGGAGCGATCGTGGTTACAATTTCTCTAGAGAGGATTCCTTTACTGGCCCCACATCTTATTGCGGTTGATCATGGTAGAGTTAAAGAGCCTCGAATGGTTTGATGGGTTGCATTGATGGCCCGTCACTGTGAAGGCGGTGAGGTTGTTCATTTTACCACAGCTTTCTTTCATTGGTTGGATAACCAAGTCTTCGCGATAGAAGATTTTCCTTATGCTGGGATAGATTTCCACGGTGACCGAGAGATGTGTCTTCCTCTAGGGACACAGTGGGATGAGTCAGGTAAAAATCATTTTGACATGTTCTAAATTCTAATTTTTATTTTGTTTTTTGAATCGTCCAAAAATGATGACAAAAATTTCAAATGCAGATGTGGGTCCACATCGACCAGCCACTCTCTATCCTTTTGATAGGAAACCACTTGCAGCTGCACCACCACCACAGGATCAGACAGCAGAGGTCCTTACCGATCTAGAGAACCATATGGAGCGGTTGACCTTAGATATTCCAGAGACTACCATAGATGACATTCCGCTCCGCTTACAGAGATATGTTATCGGGGTTCCAGGACTGTTTAGGATATTTCTGAGCAAGGTGGCACGGAATGTACTATTTTATCGTGATCATCACCATAGATATTGGATGATTTATATTGTAAACTTGTATCATTGTTTGTATCACTTTTTTCTGATCATAAGGCGTTTTGGACCTATGATCGAGGACGATGTAATATTTTTTGAAAACACTACTCTTATGCTATGATATTACTACTATTTCCAGTTATCTGTCTTAACATGTTATCGAATTTTATTTTGATCTACTGCTTTAATTATCGCAAATGTCTGTTTATAACACTAGAAGTTACTGCATCAGCTAATGTGTTTAAATTTCTCGGAATATGTTGATACTCAATATAATCAAATTCTCGTTCCAAGAGACAAAATTTCAAAAATAATCTTAACAACACTGGGTTTTTAATTTCATATACTCTATTCAATTGTAATACAATGAGTTCAGAATTTAATCTAACGATCAAACGTCGAATTCCAAATGAAATTGATTCAGACAATAACTCAATAACTGTGCTATACTCTGCAATATTGTTCTTCATTTGACCGAGGCTTACCCCATGCATAGATATTAACTCATCAGTGGGTGAATAAATCACCCAAGCTGCAGAAGAAATGTTTCGTGTACTACGACAAGCACCATCAACAAAACCAATGTATGTTTGAAGGGATGTCGACATCTACAAAATCAAGAGTGATCTAGATAAGCAGGGATAGTAGTAAAAGCACACTTAAACTAGGCACGCTCTCTAATCTACAACACACCAGTTTATGAAAATAACTAATATACAGTGAAGATATCCACACAAGAATCAAGCATAATATCTCTTCAGATAAAGCCCATTTCTGGATTTGTTTAAAGAGACCCCGTCAAAGTCAATCAGTTCATAGGATCCTTTTGCAAGCTGTCGCTTGACAATATAAGGACAATGCCACATGGGTTCAAATTTCCCAGCCCCTAGCTTGTCATTAGCTTGATCATAAACCAAAAATAGGTCTCCTTCTGAAAAAATATGAGGTGTAACACTTCTATCATACTGAGCTTTCATTCGTTTCGCACGAGTTTCGGTAGCTAATGCAGCGGTGCATCGATTCTCATCTAATTGAGCAAAGTACAAAAAAAGTTTCTCCTCTTCATAAGTGGTTGGTAGTAACTCTATGGCTAGTTGGAGTGATGGTATCTCGTATTCAATCGGTAATACCGCTTCTAAACCGTAAACCAGTTGAAAAAGGGTAAAAGCTATCGATGTTTTTGCTGAGGTTCGATATGCCCAAAGTGTCGAAAAAAGCATAGTATGCCAATTCGATTTATGAATTCCGATGATTCGTTTGATCATGGTGACTAAAAATTTATTGATAGCTTCAACCAGACCACTAGCCTGCGAATAATATGGTGTAGAACTGTCATGGCGCAGGCCAAGTTGGTCGGTCAGTTCGGTCATCATGATGTTTCAAAAATGACTCCCATGGTCAGTAATTATCGCTTGGGGTACACCGAAACGAGAAATCACATGATTGAACATGAAAGTAGCTGTATTTTTTCCATCTGCCGCAAATGTAGGCATCGCCTTGGCCCATTTGGTAAAATAATCTACTATGAGAATAATATACCCATGCCCCCCGGTCGAGTGAGTGTTACATGTAATGGAGTCAATGCCCCATTTTTCAAAAGGACCGACAGCAATTATAGGGTGAAGAAGAGTGGGTGGTGCATGCATCTTTTGATCAAAGATTGATAGTTGTGGCATTTTTGAATAGCAGAAATACAATCTTTAAATAAGGACGGCCAAAAATAGTCAGCGCGCAATATCTTTTGGGTTGTGGCATGCCCAGACATATGACCGCCACATGCTCCAGAGTGACAGTCATTTAAAACCTTTTTAGCTTCGTCAAGAGTTAGACAACGTCGAAAAATAGAGTCTGCACCACGACAGTATAGTGTGTCACCAACAATATGATATTGCTAAGACTAGAAACGGATTTTTCGTCGTTGTGACCGTGAAAGTTCGGGCCAAAAAGTTTGGGTTTGGAGATAAATGATGATATCTCCATACCAAGGATCGATGGTACTGATAAGAAACAAAGATTCATCCGTGATCGGATGTTCTGCCACAATTTCTGTGTCAGTATTTGGAAAGTCACTCATAAGTTCAGCGAAGACCAATGATTTCTTTGATTTGGATTTTTCAAATTCCAAATCAAAATCCTGCAGGATAACAATCCATTTGGAGTATTTTCCCCCTAGCAGTTGTTTGGTCAAAATATAAATCATAGGGTTACAATCATAAATCACAGTTGTTTTGTGTAAAGTATGTAATGAAGAAATTGTTGAACAGCTTGAACTACTGCCAAGGCCAATTTCTCCACATGTGAATACTTGATTTCAGTCGGATGCAGATTGCGACTAAGATAATAAATCACATGTTCGTTGTGGAATTCATCTTCCTGAACTAAGACCATACCAATCGTAGAATTGGAGGCTACGAGGTATAAAAAGTAATCCTGGTTGTAATTGGGAGGATGCAATAACGGTGCATGGGTTAACACGTGTTTAAGAGCATCAAAATATCGATCAGTGATCTTGTCCCAAAAGAAAGGAATATTATGTTTTAACAACCTGGTAAAACCTTTGGTTAACTCAGCATAGTTAGGAATGAATCGACGTAAAAAGTTCGCTTTCCCTTGCAAACTTTAGAGTTAGCGAAGAGTAGAAGGAGGAGGTAATTTGATGATAGCCTCAACCTTCGATGGGTCGACACGAATGCCTTCCTTTGAGACAACAAATCCCAACAATCATCCCGATTCAACACAAAAGACACATTTTTGAGGATTCATATGAATCCTATAATGCCTAAATCTCATAAAGATAGCTCGTAGATGAGTAAGATGATCGGCTCTACATGATGAATGAGCAAGTAAATCATTGAGATAGGGTTGCAAAATGTGTTTAATGTCATGAAATGCATAAGAAATTTCCCTCTGAAAAGTTGCACTAGCATTCTTAAGTCCAAAAGGTAATTTGCAATAAGAAAAATTCCCCACGGACAAATGAAAGTTGTTTTGGGTTGATCAGCAGGGAGTATGTTGATGTGATTGTAGCCCGAAAATCCATTCATAAACGAAAATATTTCACTTCCGGAACAATCGCTAATAATTTGATCGATATAAGGGGTTGGATAATTGTCTTTGGGACAAGCTCGATTTATATCCCTATAATTGATACATACTCATATTGTCCCTTATTTTTTATTAACAAGAAAAATATTAGATACACAATCCGTTAAAGGAATTAGATAAATAAAACCTGCATGAAGTAATTTCTCAACTTCTCCTTTAATAGCGAGAGCTTTTCGCCGATGTATCTGACGTAATCTTTGTCAGACAGGTTTAGCATATGGGTATATTTTAATTTCATGAACAACAATTAATGGATCGATTTCTGGCATTTCTTCATAGGACAAGGCAAAAATGTCACAGAATTCCTGAAATAGGGCTTTATATGCTTGGATTTCATCTGGCGTACAAGATGCACCTATATGAAGGTTTTCAACAATTCTTGGTTTCACTAAGATGTCAATAGGAACTGTCGTAGAAATATTTGCTAAGTTCAATTCGGAATTCGGAATTCGTGAGAGGATTCCAAGGTTATTTGACATAATCAGCGGTAAAAATGGAGGAAAAATCAGTTTCAAAATTATCGAGATCAGGTAAAAATGAAGATCGATGATGTAGATCTTCCTATGGTAATTCTTCTGTAGACAAAAATTCATGAATATGCTCATCAGTATGGAATACTTGTTGAACAGGATTTGGAATTGAGGGCGAAGCTGAGCTGGATATCGAAAGTGATTCCTCATTGATCACATTCACTAGATCAGGTTTAGTTGAAGGAGTATCAGAAAATGACTGTACTTCCTGATATTCTAATTCAAAAGGACTCAAAGGCATCACGCCATCGAAATAATCCAGTTCTGAGTCTGAAGGTACTATCCAAGGATCATCAAAGGAAATAGTACTTGATGTAATCATATTGATATTAGCAATAGGAGACGGTACGTTGGGAGCAAGCAGGGAGAAAGTTCCCAGTAAAGCAGAATATTTAAGTAAACCCACTCCAACATCTTTATAAGGGATAGTCGTTTTTCCGACATGTTGGATGCTATCAGTAGTGGCTAGGTCGGATGAATAATATGAGCGCTGATCTATTTTGACGATCTTTCCTTGATGAGGAAACATGATGAGATGAAAGACCGATGATACGATAGCAGTCATAGCATAAGACCAACTGTGACCCAAGAGAAGGTTGTAATCCAAAGGGGCATCAACCACTTCCACATCTAGATTAATGGTTTTCCCTTCGACCTCTATTGGTAGATCTTGTAAAATACCATACAGATGGAAACCTCTTCCATCGAAAGCTTTGAGGATAGTCAGCGATTGGTTAAGTGTCGGAGAACCAAGTGATTTCGAACATTCTAATGACATGATACATGTAGAATCCCCTTCATCAACAACAGTACGAAAGCAATGTTTGTTTTTTACTATTACCGAAATTTGAAAAGCCATTTGATGGGGTAGGCAAGGTGTAAAATTCTCTAAATCTAAGATCATGAGGTTCGAATCCTAAATATCTACAGCTCTTATGGCTAATAATAGTAATTTTCTTTGGGCTGGACATGATTGCAGCACTTCCAAAGCTGACATTGTTAAAGGGGAAATTGCCAAGTCTTCAACAATATTATAGTTCTGAGCATCTCTCGCATGTGGATTGAAAGCTGATTTACGAAGTACACCTTTAGCAGGTGGTTTGATTACTAAGTCAGGATTTGGTTTATTGATCTCTAATGGATCATAAACTGAGGGAGATGTAGTTGATGTTGAATTATAAGTTTCTACTTCTTTGCCACCAAGAGGATTTTTACTACCATAATCTTGCGATCGCGTCACAACCATAAAGATATCTTCTAGTGTATTCGAGGAAGATCCAATCATGTTACTATCTTGAGCAGGGAAGGGATCCTTCAAGACAGCAGGTGTGGACGAACTCTTAACGAATTTTTATACCCCAGCTCTATGCGAGCAGTCTTTAGTAAAATGATCCTCATCACAGATTAAACAAGGATAACGAGGTTTTCGTTTTTCGTCAGTTGGTTCAGTTTTATCGTTTTTATCTTTTAAAGATGATTTTTTTTTTTATTATTCTTACCCTTATTCTTACCACCAGTTTAAGGTTTGGCTGTAGATGATTCTACAACATGAATATCGGTGGAAGTTTCAGCAGAAGAATCTCCTTTAGGTGAATCGAGTAAAGTTATAATAGGAGAAGTCATCTTGGAAGATTTCTTCCTACTCTTGCTAGTACTAACAGAACCAATTACACCATCAATGGCATGAGAGCCTGAAGGAGTTGTAGTTAACTGACTAGGTCTTGGTAAATCGAGGATTTTGTCATACAGAATACCTGATTGTGTATATACAAGGTCAAGGTACTGAGCTTGAGCAATGAATTGCTCTTCTGTAACAACGCCTCCTTTGGCCACATCTTCGATGATTTTGGGCAATAATGATTTGATAAACCATTCAGCCAAAATTTGATCTGGAATAAAGACTTTCACTAAACATATCCTACGTCGCCATTCATGAATGTGATCGGATATGTACATAAACGTAGATTGTTTTAATGAGTTCAACAATTCCGTACCATTGTCGTATCTAATAGGTAACTGAAAATGGGTTAAGAAAGTAGTAGCTAGTGCATTAAAATTATTAAATGAGCCTCGTGGTAACTCAATGTACCATTTGGTAGCTAGACCAATGAGAGTTCTCTGAAAAAGATGCAATCAAATCAAATCATCGATTAGTGAATTGGATGCACAACAGAGGTGATAAGTCATAACATGATTAAATGGATCTTCTCCTGACTTACCTTCAAACTTTGGAATATCACTGGGCAAATTATTAGGCATCGGCGGCCAATACAGAAGATAAAATATGGGATCATTCATGAGGCGCGATAAATCAGGTAAATCTAAAGTTGCTATGGATGGTAACCGACGGCTAGGGTCTTGATAACCTTGTGTGATCAAACCAATTCCAGGAGGAGAATATCCTGGATATCCTAGAATTGGATGCGCATTGGGAATTGTGAAACCAGTATTAATCGGACCAAACTGGGGTTGTTGAGGTACTTGATAAGTATACCTAGGATACGGTTGATATTGATATGTTGGATTCTGTGTAGTATGTCCAAATTGATACTGCCCCTGGTACGGTTGATAAGTAAATTGTGGTTGACTAGTAGGAATCGTACTTGTACCAGATTGTCCTGTAGGCATCTGGACCATAATCTGAATTGTAGGTCTTGACTGTGGCACAAATACTTGAGGAATTTTCACTGATACAGGGGTAGTAGAAACATGAGCTATAGATACTCCAGAAATAGGTGTGGTAGGTTGAACAGAAGTTGCAACAACAACAGAAGTTTGAGACGGATTTCTAGGTGTACTAGGCCCAGGGTGTTGAACAAAACCAGGTGCAGAGACTTGAATGGTAGGCTGGATAGGTTGCTGGGTTGGACCAGAACCTATGGGTTGTCCAGGTTGATTAGGTAACTGCACATTGGGTTGCAAACTCTGTTGAACTTGAGATGGATGCCACGCCCTATTAATTCCGGGATATTTACCCATAGAAGGTTGTGCATATGAAGGACCATAACCAGGTTGAACGTAATTTTGATAATTAACTGGAAAATTTCTAGCTCCTTGTAATAATGGTTGACCTGAAGGAGGTTGAAAACCTTGAGCTGGGTACTGACCCTGAGGTTGATATTGACTCTGAGGCATGTACGGAGTCTGGGGTTGATATTGACCCTGAGGTATGTACTGTCCTTGGGGTTGACCCTAAGGTATGTACTGTCCTTGAGGTTGATATTGACCTTGAGTTATGTACTGTCCTTGAGGTTACTCCCTAGGAAGAAAGTATTTTCCTACAGTTTGACCTCCAGGTGGTAAAAAATTACCCTGAGGTTGCCCTCCGGGCGGTAATTGACTACCTTGAGGTTTCCCCCCAGGCGGTAACTGACTTCCTTGAGGTTCCCCCCCAGGCGGTAACTGACTTCCTTGAGGTTGAGGATTTGGAATATTGCCAGACATCATAAAAATCTGTTTTGTGTTCAACGTGCCAGTATTTGTTCCATTCGTACCAGATGATAACACTTGTTCAATTAGTTGAGGAGCTGCTCCTGAGAAGGTACCAGAGAGTGATTGGTATCCCGGAGGAACAGACGAACCACCGTATAAAAATGTTTCTAGAGATTCAGAAAACATAGATGACTCACTCGACATAGCTAATGCAAGTTGATAACCTCCTGGCGTAGGGTAAAAAGGAATTTGAGGTGCTGAATAAGTAAGACCTGTGTTTTGTAAAAAATCTGTCAATGATAAATACCAAGCATTAGTTCTAAAAGGACTGTAGAATATTGATTCACGCTCTCTAAGAGTTAAAGTTTCTTGGGTTTTTGGAAGAACTACGTCTTCGTTCGAACCAACAAGCTCTTCAATACATATGAGATCAGAAGGAAGGTTTTCGGTAATGCGATGTCTTACTCTAGGTGAATCAGGATCACTAGAATTTGGAGTAACAAATCCTGAAGATGATTCAAACACAGCAGGTTCAGTGTCTGGCTCAGAAAGTTCAGGTTCTCCAGCTAATTTACTGATTGGAGAATCAATGTCAGTGATTCGGGAATTGAAATTGGCTCTTGAATATATTCTGTTGTTTGTGATTGATTTACTTCATGATAATCAGGATGAGTTATTATGGATGATTCTCCTGCTTCTGTTGATCTAATTCTGATGATACTATGTGGTACCAGAGCTTTCATTCCTTCAAGTTGGCTTGGTGTATACTCAGGGGGTTTCCCCTGAAGTCTACGCGATTTTCTTGGTAATTCAGCCACGATTAAAAATTATTAATCACACGCAATCAAAGAAAATTTCAATCAAAAATCCTAAAGTCACTGAGACAATCAAATGATCAAACGCTTATAAAATCTAGGAGATCAAACCACACACAAACAATAAATTCCCACACTAAAAACACTAGTTGGTGATGAAATCCAACATTGTAGTATTTAATATAGAAATGGCGGTTGGAACAGTTACCTCGACAACCTGCTTAATGAAACAGATCGGTGCATGTTTCTCCACTTAAAACATCTCGAGTGAAGATAACCCTCCAGAGAGTCCAAGTGAGTCTAGTCGATGTCTGCTCTAGGTACAGTGAGATCTTTCCTCCACCGTCACCTTAGGAAAAATCTTAAAATTTATAGCCACTAAGGTCACCAACAGGAACAAATATACCTGGGGGAATAGTATACGATCCGATATACGCGCAAGGGCAGAGTAACAAAGCTCAATCGCCTTGAAGGCTCCTTGACATAATCCAAGGTATACCGACAAGTGACCCTAGGCTCCTCGACAATGGTCAATCCGAGGTTTACCGTTGTTAATACGCGCACATCTTCTATCATTCCCAATGAGATGGAATTGATCACCTCACTGGTTCAGATATGATCTCATGCTTGACTCCTTTAGGAGGAGCTTCCCAGAGCATAAAAGCTACTATTGGATTTTTCCTACCGCAAGATCGATTACTTGTTTGTTTTAATTGTCTCGGAGAGTTAATTACTCCCTACTCCAAGACACTAGCACAAGCTATGTTGGTTAAAAGAGTCCTAGAAATATAAAAGTTACTATATTGATTTTAATATAAGCGTTGCTTTTAATAGGTTGTTTCTTAGGACAATAGGTGCGAAAGTGAAACTTTGATGATATGTAGTGACCCGACTCAAAACACACTAAAAATGCATCTATTATGAGAAACAATTCATTTCCTTTTGATGAATTCTATCTAAAAGAAAGAGTTGAGAAATGCAATCTTTTAAAATAATTATTTCCTTCAAAACAAGAACATACGAAAAGAAATATTTTCTTATGAGAACTCAGAATGATCAATTGCTCAAAAACAAAAGCCCTTTATTCTTCAAAATCGAATCTACAATCAAACATACTCCAAAAGAAAACTACAATTTCTAGAAATAACACTCAAAACTAAAAACACTAATTTCGAGATCTAAAAATTCTAAGAATTAAATTTGAAATCAAAACTTTAAATATTTTGAGGACGTTTTGCTTAGCTTGTAATCTAACTAAGAAATCCTTTGCTGAAATGAGAAAAAAATCAAAAACATCCAATTATGGTTTTTTAAGTGAAATTCAAAACTTAATGAAAAAGTTTGTAAAGATTTGCAAATGAGAAAATGGGATCTAATTCTCATAAAGAAATTTTTGCTATGAAGTCACAGACTCAGCAAGAAAACAATGAAATACCAGTGATCTAAGGTATACAGAGGTTTCTAATCTTTGAGTGATACAAAGCCTAAAGCAAAAATCACTTATAACATGCAGATCTTGTAGAAAATCATTCAAAACTAAAAAATCTGAAAGAAACTCTCACAAAAAGCTTTCTGACAGAAAATACAAGTCTGGGTATATACTGAGAATCTTGCAAGTTGATCCTAGAAAAGAGAATTTTGAGTTTTTCAAAAAACTTCTTAGGGTCCGCGGGTTTTAGTATAAACAGGTGCGGTGCCGCACTATGGATACAGAAAAACAACGAAGATGACAGCACTGTGCCTAAGGACAAAGTGCGGAGACCAGAAAACTTAAAGAAAAATAAAAAATTCTAAAGCACTTTTCAGGGATTCTACAGGAATAAATTACCCAAGCCAGTATCAATCAATCAAAATCAGAAAAATAATTCCACAAGTCAAAAAATAAAAGAAAACAAAGTTCAAGATCCATTCCCCTGTGGAGTCGCCATTTTGTGGGACAGATAAATCGTTCTTGCGGACAACACAGATCTCCCTAGTATCCTACGATAAATAGCAAAAAACAGATAGATGTAAACTACTTTCTCTAGATTATATTTGATCTAGAATTATCTATAATGAAGGATTTAGGACTTACCTATAGTCCAGCGTTGATCGTAGTCTTCTTTCCTATCGCTTTGAATATGTTTCCTTTTGGGATCTGCAATCAAAAACATGAAAGAATCAGAAGCACCTGCATAATATAGATTAATTCATAAACCATAAACCTATCTTGATGATC